>JAQIWA010001178.1:0-20480 GCA_034693305.1 Eueremaeus valkanovi
TTGACAATCAATATTAACCAATATTTTCACATTATTTCGCATAACTTCCAGAATTTGACTCTCATTTTGACAATTATCAAATGTCTGCACAAAATAATCAATACTTAACTCATTTTCTTCAATCGACTTATGAATCACATTATTCTTCACAATATTCTGTTCAATAAGTTTAAAGTTATTATTCATTAATTTTGTTTTATTAATATTAATATTATTATTATGTTTGAATAAAATTTTAATATTATATACGTTCAAAGAAATTCTATTCAATTGAGTCGAATGACGTGAAAAAAGCATACATTTGTTCAAAATTAATGAATTCATTTTTATTAAAAAAGTTTTCAAAGCTTTTAATACATAATATTCACAATTATTATTAAAAATATGAAATTTTTATCTTTTTATATAAACTTTTATATAAAAAGTGAAATCAGAAAAAATAGTATCGAATGTAGAATAATATAAAACAATATTTACGTATAGAGAGACACAGATTCTCTCCTCAAATGAACTCAGAAGAGTTTAAATATTGTAGTCTCGTATCCAACAACTGAGTGCTTGAATTCTTCAGCATTGAATCCATGGCAACAAATCCACAGTCAAAGACTACAACCTTATTAGTGCCAATGTCTGTATATCTGTCTGAAGAATATCCCCAACTATTCCATAATTAAACTTCACTTTCATTGCCATTCTTTCCCTTTTTTAAAACTCATAAAAAACATTTTAAAAACCAAACGAACAGATTTGCTCTTCACTACCAATGCTAGGGATGCCCAAGGTCGGCCGAGTCAGGGGGGTATAGCAGGGTGTAAAATGGCGGATTTTTTGCCAAAACTCAGGGGGGGGGTATTTTGAAAACAAGATGGCAGAAAAATGGCGTGTAAAGTCGGAAATGGCCGATTTTGACCGAATTTCGGCCATTTTTGGCTTAATTTAGCTAAATTTACCACAATTTAGCATTAATTCACTTAAATTAAGCTTCGGCGCCATTTTCGGTATAGGTCGCGAGCAGTCGGGGGTCTAGCAGAGCCTCAAAACACAGGGGGTGGTATTTTGCCAAATCTCAAACTCAGTGGGGGTATTTGGGTCTATATCCCCCTTGCACATCCCTACTAAATACTGTAACATAGAGAAGAATACAGTAGATGCTTCAGGACAAGAATAGGTTTTCATTTTTTTTGAAATTTTCTTCAAAATCTACTCTATATGTGCACTATATGAGCTTGACAATTTTTAAATATTACTTAAGAATGGTGTTAAAAAGTTTCTAATCTAGAACAATTTCAAATATCTCTTTTCTAGGGATAGCCAAAAGGAGCATAACCAAAATACTCTCCCTAGGTCAGAGATAGGCAATGAATCTGACGACAGGGGGGGTAAGCCAAAAATTTTGGGCAAAAGGGGTGCAATGAATCAAATTTTTCTCAAATTTTTCAAAGTGCCCCCATTTTCGAATTTTTGCCTCCAAATCATCAAAAAACAGATGGGGGTCAGTCTCAGCCAAAATCACAGAGAGTATACCCTCCTATACTCCTCCCCCATTGCCATTGCCTATTGCGGAGAAAAAATTCTTGGTTAAGTGCTTTACAAAAATAGAAATTTTCATTGAATTTTATCATCGGGTTTAGGCTCCTGAGTGTCAGTCCTTTTTGAAACTCACTGTATTAGACAGTATTTTCATTTATTTCTTTAATTTCTTTTATTTTAAAATTAATTTCAATAAAAATCTATAAAAATTCAATATATATTGAAAGAAGAATGGAGTTCAGAGACGTGTCTGGCTGAGTGTGGGTGAGTTTGACTGATATTAATATCGTAATCGAGTCTGGCTTTGCATGTTTGCCGGCTTTACACTATATGCAACACTGGTGGCTAAGCAATGATTGTAGTGTGGGTACAGAATATAGCCGTTTGGGCTATTATTTTACCAGTGTTGCATATAGTGTAAAGCGGGCAAACATGCAAAGCCAAAACCGCCTCGACTTGATTTCGATTGATTAATATATGAAATAATTGTATAAGAATTGCATTTTCAAGAATTTACTTGTGTTTGAAGAGACCGAGGGAATTACAGTCAAAACATATGCACAAAAACTCCTATATTATAGAAAGTTTAAACAAAACTGATTTTATTGTAGAATTCATGGATTTTATTGTTTTTATAAACAAATGATTGGAAACTAATTAAGTCTAGAAATCAGTTTATGAATGAATCGATACAAGAATGGGGTAAATGTGAGCCAAATGAATGGCGAGTATTAAAACTGCAGTAAATGTTTGTTATGTTTGTTTCGCTCAACCATTAAAACCATTAAAACTGTTGTCAACTAATCTACTGTTTGTACTGTAGCCTCAATTTGCTTATTCGACATCAATCGAAGGAAGAGTACTTTGACTACTATTCAAGAGCTATGAAGCAACCTCTCAGTGCCATTAATTTTTCCTCTAACTTTATTAATTTTTTAAACTGCACTGGTTAATTGTTAATTCTAACAAGTTAGCTAAAAAGTTGTCTTAAGAGCACAAGAAATGAATTGTTTGTTGGTCCAAATAGCTTGTCCTCACCAATGTCAATTTATTTTCATAAATTGTGGTGAATATTGATTTTTCATAAGTATTTTAAGTGAATTTGATTTCAACAAAATCCTAAATTCGTTGCAATAGTCCTCATTCGTAGTTATCATAAGCTGTCGAATAATTCAGATATAAAATGAAATTCAATGATATTTTCAATCTTATTGTTCAGAATGTAATCTTGGCTTCAATACAACAATATTGAACCGCAATTGAGCCGAGTAGTCCGCCATTTTATCTTCCCCTGCCTCTCTTAGGTCTGCCGGCCCTGGCCATTCCTTAATTTTGGTCAATTTGCTTATTTTAGTCATTCTTTAACAGTTAAAGAAAAACGAGTGAGGATTAATGCCCTGTGTTTTTAGCGCCGACTGATAGCAAGCAATGGGAACTACTTAAGCCAATTACAGAGTTATGTGCAGGCTAGTGTGTGCTGCTCTCTCTTATTTTTTATATGTTCACAAGACATTAATCCCCATTCGAGTAATTCAAAGACAATATCGAACTGAGAGTTCCGACAGATTGGATCTGGGTAGATATTGGATAATATTTGCCTTTTTATACCTACTCTTAAATCCTGTTTCCAAACAATTGAATTCGACCCCGGACTCCGGCCAAGTCTATGTCTGGCCCTGATATTTGATTATATACTCTATGACTGGGATGGTAGCTGAGCCACTCGGAGCCACTTCTGGACACAATATATGTATATGTCATACAAGGAGTCACTGCGAAAGTTGTGATTAAAAGTATAGAACATAACCGCGAGGAAAGAGTCGGGAGGAAAGGGCTCTGTTGTAGTAGATTAGCACATCAGAAAATATGCTCTGAAATCAATGAAAAATAAGCCAAATCAGTACTGAACACTTTGAAATGACCTGTGTGTGACATCATGTCTTTCTCTGATCTACCTCATACACTACATGTTCACAGTTTTAGTGCATTTCTGATACCCTCTTCAAAAACTACCCCATCTCTGCTCTATGGTATCATATATGAAAATAAATTGATTTTGATTTACAAATCAATTATATGTGAATCGGAGCCAAAAAGCGATACAAAAATCATTTCATGAATCGTGTATTTCATCCAAATTTGATTACTTTATAGCGTATATGAGTGTTAAGAAAGAATAACAGAATATTTGTGTGCAATCGAGAACTCATGTCGAGAAAGAGTACTGTTTTTCAGGGCATTCAATCATCGACTCGAATGACAGCTTATATAAGATGAGGACAGAGAGGGAGGGAGAGAGAGAGAGAGAGAGAGAGAGAGAGAGAGAGAGAGAGAGAGAGAGCGAGAGAGAGAGAGAGAGAGAGAGAGAGAGAGAGAGAGAGAGAGAGTTCGCCTATTTGTGTGAACCAATACAAGAGAAGCCAATAAATAATGAAATCATACGAGTGCTGGTGTCGGCACACAATACTGTCAATTCCGGAGTAGAAAAGATATTTTTGGATCCGATTCTCAATACAGTATTACAAACAGAGTTGACGTTTGAATAATTTATTGAAAGATTTTACATATTATTTAATTTTCATTTGGATTACGAGTTATATTAATATATCATATGATTCGTGCAATCATTCAATGAATTAAATCATTTATGCAAACAATCACTGAATTATTAAATTTTATTTAACATTACTGTCGGGGATGACCAAGTTAGCCGAAGTGATGGGCATGGGGCAAGGTAAAATGGTCAATTTTCGGTTCAAGCCCCAAGTGGTATAGACGGGAGGTTACCTTCATTTGGCTATAATTTTGAACCAGAAATTGGCCCGGATCTGATCGATGTGAATATCAAAAGTTCATAGCTCAGCTGTTGGTGTAGTGTAATATGCGCTGACGTGTGGCCAGCTAAGTTTGTGGGCTCGAACCCCGGTAGGCGGTCTCTTTGTCGTCCAAGGGTGCCTAAAAGGGGAGAAAGTCTGCTGTGGAAAGACGACCAAGGACTGTTGATTGGTTGAGTTTATATGTTATGATTGGAACTCAGCTGAACTGGGTCAGTCTTGTACCACGTCTTTAAAGTATCAATAAATTCAATCCAATTCCAAGAATTCATTTAAATAACGAAATGAAATATAATTATAATTGCGGTCATATTTGAACGTAAATAAAACCAATTTTAATATAACTATAATATCGACCAAAATATAACAAATGAATGAACAGATTTGCAATTGATATCAATCTTTTGTATTTAAAAACTATTAGACATTTCTTACTCGGCTTTAAAAAAGAGGAGTATATAGTTTTGATCCGAGTACTCCCAAAACGGGTCAAATTTTTCGTTTGGAATTCTCAGCTTCAACTCTGATGGGGCGCTTAGCTATAAAACAGAGGGCTTCAGTCATATTTCTAGGTGGATAACCCCTCGACCCCCATTGCTCATGCCTGTTATAAATACGACTAAACCAGGTCAGAACAAAAATTATTTATTAATCATTTTCTTAATGAAAAATAAAATATAAACAAAATAAGGATTAATTAAACGATTTATTATATTATACTCTGATATAACATAACATTAAAGCTCTACTAATGAGGACTTACAGTAGAAGAAGGAGTAGAGAACAGAAGACTACGATATATACAATGTATACAATGTATTGTTTACTCTAAAATCCATCGATTCAACCAAAATAATTAATTGATTTATTTATTATAAATAATTCATTGCTGCTTAAGAGAAACCTGGTCAAATATAAAGAGGATTGTGAATTGTGGCTATGACTACAATTTATTTACAATATAAAGCACATCCACACTGGGTTGGTCATGGCTTAGTTAACTAACAAGTAGGCTCCTTGACAAACCAATAGTATGAACAGTTAGTTGGTTATAGGTTAGTTAACTAAAGCTGCGTCCACACTACTTGGTTGGTTATGAGTTGGTTACAGATTGCTTAAACCAAATTCCAAAAGAATACACATAAACAGTGCGTTCACATTGAACTTGGTTATAGTTGGTTTGTATATTTTTCTATTTAAGCGCAGGTGCAAATTTGCACTGCAATCAATTGCACTAACTAAAGCGTTCATATTGCTTGGTTTACTAAAATTTTTATCATTATAACTGTTGGTTGGTCATAGAGCTTAGTTAACTAAACTATGACCAACCCAAAGTGTGGATGAGGCTTAAGCTTAGTTCTCATCCTGTTTCAGCATTGTTTAGTTAACTAAGATTGGTCATCATAACCAAGCTCTAGACCCCTGGTCATGATGACCAATCTTAGTTAACTAAACAATGTGAACGCTTTAGCTTGTTGTTAGTTAGTTGATAAAATTGATTGCAGTGCAAATTCGCACCTGCGCATAAATAGAAAAAATATACAACCTACAGTAACTATAATTAAGTCCAATATCATGTGTATTCTTCTAAGATTTGGTTTTACCCATAACCAACCAAGTAGTGTGGACGCAGTTTAAGATTTGTATTGTTTCCGAACAAGTTTGAGACAATTGAGCTAAGAATGTGAGAAACAAACAGTTTTCTTAAGACTTGTTAAGTTGGGATTAAATGTCAAAATATCTTTTGTGCGAATAAATTGGATTTTTGTTTGGAATCACAATCAGATCAAACATAAAACAGAACGAGATTTAGAAAACTTCTTAGAAATGGATTTTTCGATATTTATTTGAAAGCAAAAGAACTTCAATCAAAAAGTAATTCTGAGTTTACAGACAATACATAAGGCTCTACATAAGACTGCTTGAATTTAACAGGTGAGGGGCTATGTTCTGTGTCCTCGAGTTTGCCGATTTTCTCGGGGTCAATTTAACACTTAGGGTTTGTTTATTCTATATATAATTTTATAGCGGCGAATGGCCAGTGTAACGGCTAGAAGTGGCACATGGGTCAATTTTGCGAATTTGGTTTTTGCGTATTTTGAGCCGATTGCCATTTCAAACCCTGACATTGTACTGATATATATTTTTCGACTCAGGTCAGCAATACGCCATTGAATTGTTCAAAATGCCCGACAATTCGAACATTTGATTTAAATTAATACTTGGTTATATTATTTCAATCAATTTGATTAATTATACTAATTTGTAAAATAGACTGCAATCAAGTCTTATACAATCTGTATATTTAATTGGTTTCCATTTGAATTACCCGTTTTATGCCCCCATTCGCGGCAACCAATAATGTGGTCCCGAATATTACACAGATCTGGAACAGACTTAAATTCAAGCAGTGATGTAATGAATATAAAAATATAGAAATTTGAGAAATTGATCCGATTATAATTGAGACAGGTTCAATTGCCTATCGCGACAGGTTCAGTGTAGGGGTTACTTGTCCCTTGGCCAGAGCTCCTTCACTATCTCAGATATCAACTAGGTTACACAATTTTCTAAAGAAGATTAGTCTATTGTGAATATATCGTTGCAGAATAGATTTGCAAGGTGAAAGATCAATAGATGGATAGATGCAGAATAGATGGATTGTCACCTTGGCAAGCCCACTTTATTTTTGGAAGATCTCTCGATTGATCATGCCTGCTCACTACTACAGGGGCTCACGTGTTTGAATTCCATTTCTTGGTTTGGAGTTCTATCTTTAAAATTTCATTAAATGATCCAGCATAGTTTGGATACCATAAACTGTGAAAGTCATCTATGAATGCGGTGTATAACCCGATCCAATCTAATGATAGACTGTTTATCTGTTTGTTTGTTATCTTTATAAAGATGTTATAAAATTATTATTTGTCGTCGACTCTAATCATCCTATTCTTTGATCCAATTTTGCTTTTCATCGATTAAATCAATAAATGTTAAGCAAATAAATAGAAAATCTAATAAAATAGAAAATAATGATTTGTTTGATATTCTAAAAACAACTTTTGCATTATTAATGAGTCTCAAAGAAAATATGCAACAAAATAGGGATCGTCAGGGGGGTTACAACTTTGAATTGCCTCTAAGCCAAACAGTATGAGAGTTAAAGTTATTAATAAAATTTGGTTAAAAATGGTCAAGACTTGTGATTTTTTTAAACATTTAAGTTTCCCAATCAATAGTGAATCCAGTGAAGACCCAGGGAGGTCGATGCCCAGTGGTTATCTCTAGCAAAACAAAACATTTGGCCAAATTTTAATATTAACGCAAACCATAGACTGCTTAAAGATTTAATTTAACCGATAAAACATCAAAAATTAATGAATGGCTCATTAATTACGTCAACAAAATTTTAACGAACTTTTCATGAATTGATAAACCAATAAAATTTCCAGAATCTGTCGAGTTTTCAGAGTTGTGTTCAGCAATTTTTCAAGCATAATTTTTAAAATATCCATTATCAGGCTACAATTAACTTGATTAGTTTGAAAATCGATTGAACCATTTTCAACTTTAATCAGGAGTATATAGTTATTTCCATTACTGTATATACAGAATATTGCACCAGAGTTTCAATCAATTTAATCGAATTTCTATAGATTTGTACCAAAATTCTGTACACAATTCATCTTGCCTTGTGTGCCATCTTAACTTCCATTTTTATCTTGGTCTAATATTATGATCACTTACCCCAACTACCCCACCTCTACATCAATTAAAACCAATAGTAAATTGTGTTCTGAAATAACCATTTATTTGGTGAACGTAGTGTACGAGTGCTAAAACTTCGATTGAGTCACCTCTAGCTAAACTGTTTGAGTAAATGGTCTGGTTGACTTGAAAGAGTCTGATTTGCATGCATGAACTATGTTGAAACTGAGAGGGTCAAAGTTTAAAGATCTGTGTCTTTCAAGTCAGCCAGAGATATGCAGTCAAACAGCTTGGCCAGAGGTGACTCGAGCGGACTATAGTGTTCGTACGTTCGTCACTCGCTTCCAATTATAATCAATAAATAATTTTACAAAAGAAAAAAAATAGTTTTTTGAACCATAATTGAGAGTTAGATATAAAGAGAAATTCTTTTCAGTGTATTCACAATGAAATACAGTATACACCCATCCAAAGAAATGACCAACACGCTCAAATGAATCTGGAGCCTAAACCTGATGAGAAAATTTGATGAAAATTTCTATTTTCGTAAAGCAGCTTGACAAGAATTTTTCACCGGGCGATTTTTTTTGGCGAAGCACCGGTAGCAGCGAATTAGGACTGTCTCCAGGGCCAAAGCCGCTAGGGTTTTATGAAATTTCAGCACTACAAAATGATTCTTGCTGAAAATTATCGAATACATGTATCAGGCTTTTTCTAAAATCTTTGCGTTTTTGCACAGGGTGATTTTGTATTTGCAAAGTGGCATAATTCCTCAGAATCAAGAGCAAAGATCACTAGGGATAATTAACTCTGAGCAATAAAAAATAATCACATTAAAAAATACATAAAACATAATTCTTAATTTTATCTTGATGTTACTGGTAATTGCACAGCACAAATTTAGTACTTGACTACAGAAATTTCGAATTGGATACAAATTATTGCTGTGCACTATATATTCCTATAATTACAATTGAAATTTCATTTTATTCAATTTAATAGATATCTGTAACATCAAGGTGAAATCCAAAATTAGGTTTCAAGTATTTTTTATTGTGATCATTTTTCATTGCTCAGAGTTCATTTAACCATTGTGCTTTTTGCTCTAGGGCCTGACGAATTATGCCATTTTGAGAATACATATTCATCCTGCGCAAAGACGCAACGGTTTTAGAAAAAACCATGATACATGTATTCGATAATTTTTAACAAGGATCATTGGCCCTGGAGACAGTCCTAATTCGTTGCTACCGGTGCTGCAACTGAAAAAATTCTTGTCAATCTGCTTTACAAAAATAGAAATTTTCAGGAAATTTTCTCATCAGGCTTAGGCTCCAGATTCATTTGAGCGTGTTGGTAATTTCTTTGGATGGCTGTATCTCAAGGATTTAAGTCTCGATTATTATTATTTAACGTATTTTTATTTCAGTGTTTAAACCCAATGTATTGATGCAATGTATAAGTATATACAGAATAGCTAATAAAGTAATAGAAATGTGCATAGCTCATTTGTGTATAGCATGCAATATATCATTTGAGAATACATTAAATAAATTGAATGAATTTCCTATAACTATAATAAAGGTTATTAACAATACATTAAACTATATCTATCTCTCTATCTGTCTCTCTCTAATGAATAACAACTTCTATAATACTGTGCAATACTATTGACTTTGTTTAGTCTGATCTGAATTTCCAATTATAAAATCATATTTTCGAAAATCCTCTACGAATTGAAATGTCATTAATTAATTGAAACAGTTTTGCAATAAAGTAATTATTAGATTATAATATGGACTAATATGGACTGCAAGACCTCTATATCGGTTATTATATAATACACCGATTCAGGCCTGGCCAGAGGGGGTCCAGGAGGGGGTCGACCTCCCTGGAATTTGTTCAGAGTACTCCCCCTTATGCCGGAACTAAAATTGTGCGAAAAACTCGAAAATGGGGGCACTTTTGACCGAAAACATTCGATTCATTGTACCCCTTTTGCACAAAATTTAGACTGACCCCCCTGGCCCGAACAAGTCTGGCCACCCCTGACACCGAATCAAATTCAAATTTAATAATATTCTGAGTAAGCATTGAAATAAAGAATATTCTTAAACATGAATTATTGTTTGATTAAAAATCCTTTCAGAAAACCATAGTTTTTGTGAATAATTTGTTTTAAATATAAAATCAATTGGTTTAGACTTCTTCTCGAATGTTAAATACAAGAAATGAAAAAAGATGCTTACGAGGGTCAATAGAGTTACTCGGGTTAAATTCGATTAGTTTAACAGCAATTAAGTTCAATTTAAGCTTTTTTCAGCTAATTTTGTCGAATTTTTGTCAAAAACCTCCCCTTTTTGGTCAAAACCCGGTTTTAAGCCCCATTTTGGCCAATTTCCTGTTCGCTATTTCACCTCCCTCATATAGCCCTAGGTTTGCTGAGACTGGCCATCCCTAGAATATCATATACACCGCGATAATGCTTGAGTGAATGATTCGAAATCACTATTTACTCGTCACTCATAATAATTAATTGTCTACAGTATGTGTAAAGTATGTAAACATTTTTCAGACATAATATTCAAATAATAGCTTCTCTTCAGTTCATTAACTTCTATGAGAATACAATTGACCTCTTATTTGAAAGTAAGACTGACTGACGGGCCAACTATTATATGGCAGACTACTTAGAATGTACCACGCGCACTTTTGCAGGACAAACGTTACCAGGACATTCATAACCATGAAAACACGTACTTTTGCCCTTGCTATTATTTTCAAAATGGCATTGAATTTTATCGGCATTTAAATTGATTTGGATTAACATTGATTAAATTTAGCCAGTATCGATTAAATAGCATCAATTTCGGTCAAATCGTTTTTAAAAATCATGCTCTAGTGGTCATGTGTTCAATGTTAACGTTTGTCCGTGTAATGACCTGGACCCTAATGTACATATCATGACTGTCCTGGAGGATAGAGATCTCCGGACACATAATATAAACCCTTATTTAAATGACAGAACGACTCTCAGACTACTATTGATATTCCTTTGATATTATAAATAAATGTTTTCAACACTTTTTCAATTTTAAATGATTTGATAATAACTGACTTTAGTTCTGAAATACTGTACTCTATTTGACTGAACTTTTCATAGACTTAATACTAAGTGAATGGCATAACGGTATGCAGTCTTTGTCAATATGTAAGAAACGAATGCTCGAACTGCTAGCGCTTCGTATCGGTTGGCTTTCAAAACTGTACTTTCATTTCATTTATAGTATTTCGAGTTTAAGGAAACACTTCTTCAAAATTCTTACCCGAGTATTTAAACCGTCAATAATTTGCCTTCAAAATCACCTGAGAAATATTGACTCTAATAAATGACTCTATTTATAAAATGATCAGAAAATTCTCACATTACGGTTATTGCATCAAGTTAGAATGTATACAGAATCAATCTAATATTCTTTATTTGTTCGATAAAGATATTAAACTAACAAGATTAAAAAATCAAACATAACTTCAGGAAACCAACATTTTAATTGAATGCTAAACAACGAATAAATAAAGTAGGTAGTACTGTATTGTATTGTACTGTACTGTACTCTTACAATGTGCAATTTGCAACTGTAAGTAATCTTTACTAGATAGTTTCAAATAAAACTGAGAAAGCTAATTTATCATTCATTAATCACAAAAGTAGTGGACTTTTAGTAAAATTATTTATATTATTATTCATATCGTTTGCAAAAACAATGACAATTAGTCTTAACCCATAGCCGTTGTTTGAACAGGGTGGTTGTTGAGTATAGACATCTTATTGATCGACTATATGATCTGGGCAATCTTCTGAAATGGAGTATTTTCAAAGAATTATAATTTATGTTTGATTTGTTGCTTTGTTAGACCAGAGATAATGTCAAATATTTATCTCCTTTTGTTGCCTTCGATAGACTGTTCACTCAATTTTGTTTATTTTCAAAAATATATACTTTCAGTCAAATATTCTTATGGAGTAATAATTCATTTTATTCTGTAATCTATTAAATTCTGAAAACCTTTATATTAATAGCTTTATATATTTTTTCATAATAGCTGAGAATACACTATACAGTGTACTGTATATTGAGTTCATATTAAGGTTTATCCGCGAAAATATCGTTTTCCTTCAGCACAAATAAATGGCTAAAATTTTTCAATTTCAGCCCAAAATTGATTTAAAGAAGTTTCAGTCGCTCTATGGGTCCGACTTTGCAAACAGTTATTGCGTTTGCAATTTCCGATCTTTATTCTCAAAAGTCTAATACAAAGATTCAACGATTTTATTGGTTTTACAAAATCATAAGAATAAGAACAGACTATCAGCCTATGAGTAGAGCACTAACTGTCGTATTATGAGTATTCGAGTCATTCGAGTCATTCGAGTGATCATCTCTTTGAACACTATCATTAAAAAGAAGTGCTACTGTATAGCTGTGCTGTATAGCCCTGTGCTGGCTCGCATTGGGATATACAGTACTAAAAGCCAATGGCTTTGATTATAAAAATACTCTTCCATTCGATCAAACCTGATATCGACTCTAAATATCTTCAACACATTTGAATAAACTTTTAAATTCATTATTAATTTGAGGCTATCTTTGGATTTGGATTTTCACTGCAATAATCGAAATAATTATCCGAATTAACAAATACAGCAGAGCTGCGCCTACAGATGGAAAGGGGTGATAATTAGAGTTCGAGCTTTCCCACTCCCAAATTATATCTTCCCGGAGGATAAGGAAGTTCCATATATTCCGGGAATTCCCTAAAAACTGGGAATAACCTTGAATGGATATTATGACTAAAATATTTTTTTAAATGTAAAATATGATTATATTATTTATGAAATTCGACGATATATGGTCAATAAGTACTTTCGACATAATATAAAACAAGTTTTAATATTAAAACAAAAAAAATTTATTTCAAGTAATAAATGAGTTACCACTATAGCACCATCTAGTGTGTGGATTTTGAGTCATTCTTGTATTAAGAATTAAATTCTTTTTTCCCTTCATTATATTTTCCCAAAAACCTGGGAATTCCGGGAGGGAGTTTATTGGGAGCTTCCCTGGGAGGGAAAATATCTCGAACGCTAGTGATAATGCTAAAATATGATAGCCTTTGGCCCGAAAATAAGTAGAAGTTTTCCCATGAGTTTTTGAAGGAATTAAATTGGCGTCAAATAGTAGCCAGGTAATTCAGGCATTTATCAACCCCATGCCTATAAAATAAGATTAGGAAAGAATACATTTTCTCATATTTTATTTGATTTGAAGAATGAAATCGAAATATAAATCATATAAATCGATATGCATTGTGAAAGAGATAATAATATGATTAGAATTTATTTCTCATAACATATTTGTCGCATACAATCAAATGAATCCCATTTGCAATCATCTCTACAGACTATGCATTAGAGCCGACTCTGAATCCATAAGTGATTTCATATGCTTTAGATTACACGCAGTGTAGGGCAAAGGCAATGATGAAGAGTCGGGCAAATCGACACATCACTACTTCAACGATCTTTTGCTAGTTTTACAGTTGTACAGTGGTTCATATTTGAAAAGTTGCAGCTTTGAATTTGGCGCTCAAAATATACATTGCTTAGAATGACTAGTTTGAGCGCCCAATTCAATCAATGCATCTTTTCAAATATGAACCATGTACATTGTACAACAACAAAATGTGACTCAAACCGAGGTTTCCAGTGAACCAAAATTTTTTTGCCATTCGCTTATTTAAGTTTTATAATACTGTATGCTTTGCACAGTACTGTACAGTACAGTTTCCGAAACTACTTGTGCTATCTTTTGGAGACGGATCTCCATCTAAACTAGTTGCACTTTAACCTGTTCAATTGAAACAGGTCCCAAACTTACCCGCTGTTACAGTAGCTTTCGAATAATAACGGAGATGGACAATGGGTCCGAGGGTAGGGGGAAGGTTAGCCACAAATTTTGACAAGTGGGGATATAGGTAGGGGTAGGCCAACACCATATAATTATGCCAGGACCAGTGATAGGCAATGGGGGGTAGAGGTAGGGGTATACCCTCTGTGATTTTGGGTGAGGCATACCATCCCCTCTATTTTTCGATCTTTTTGAGGGAAAAACGTGAAAATGGGGGCACTTTTGGCCCTCAAAAGTGATTCGTTGTACCCCTTTTGGCAAAATTTTTGGCCTAGAGCCGGACAGGGAGTGTCGTCAGACCCATTGCCTATCTCTGGCCAGGACCTTTCTATAAATGCCTTTTTTTGTCTCTTTTTCTCTAAACTGAATATATTTTAGGAAAAATAGGTTTCAATTTGAAGACAAAAATATGATAAAAGAATAGTGTATTCGGGGCTATTTTTAAAGTCTCACATAATCTGAATGAGTTATGCGCTACGAATGGAATGCTATCACATCTAAAGCCATAGAGTATTAGAGAATGCAAACAGAATTTTAGAAATACAACATCTGCTCAATGAATACTCTGAGCCATCACTTCATATCAAACTAACATAACATACAGTATCTAAAGGTTTGAAAAATTGGTGAATCGCTCGGAAACAAGGTTGTAAACTGAATTATAATTAATTAAATATAGATTATACAAAGTAGCCAGGTTTGTTAGTTTCTTATTTTGTCGAAATAATATTAATTTCTAATATATTTTAATGATTTGTCAATTAAGACACTCTTTCTTAAAAACAATTAGTTTTGAAGATATAAAGAAAAACTTCAAATAAAAGAAAAAATAGTTTTCAGACATATTTTGGAAATATATTTAAATTACAAGAATTTCTAAAAGACTTAACTTTAAAATGAAATAAAAATCAGGAAATTGTGTTTCCTTTCGGTTATTTATATGATCTTAAACACAAAAATTGTCCAAAAAATTAATGCACAAAATGAATAGAGCAGTGCCAGAGCTGTACTGTAACAGTACTGTAGCACTGGTGCAATGCCATAATGCGTGTGCACTTCTCATCAAATTCTTGCGAACACACCGTTCATAAGATTATATAATGTTATTCTTAATATCATTTCTTAAGATAATTAACTTTTATCACAAGATTTTTATCTTAAATATTAAAGACTAATCTCTGTTCTTAAGCTTATTTTTGATGTTTTAATTAGTTTTATTAATTAAATTCAAAGTATGTTCAGTAGAAGCACAGGTATTGTATGCACTTTGTCTACACTTTCAGAGTTTCAGATTTCTAAAAATAATTAGTAAATCGACGCAAAGAATATAATTTTTAATTCTATAATGTCTTTACAAATAGTTTAATCGGACCATAAAAATAGTTATTCTTCGGCTCTTAAATATTGACGACAAGAATATGTGAAGAAAGTCTCAAATGTTTTCATTTAACTTATTATGACGTTTAGAGTGACTTCTAATGGTTGAACACTATGTTAAGTGAAATCCATTTCTGGGTTCAATAGATTTAAATATTTATGAAATACTCGTTTAATAAATAAATAAGACATGATTTCAGTCCTAAACAAAATTATTTATAAATTCCATTGAATTAATTTTAATTTTACATCCTTTACATTTCTCAATTTAAACTAGCCTGCTTCCATCGTGCTTAAATCTCAACATCACTTGATTTGTACTGTAGAGCAAAATATTATAATTTGGTTTAAGATTCCTATTTTGAAACCGTATTCATTCACTCTATTAGTGGCCGGCAATTGCATTAGAAAATGACCGGAGCATAAATTATTGATAATTCAAACAAAGTTCGATAATTTATTTGGAATTCATTGCTGATATACTACAGGATATTAAAAAGGCGCAGGCATACTGCCTGAGCGCTGCATTGGGCAATTGCGTTGAGTGAAAGGCTTCATAATGTGTTCATTCATTTGAATAGCATTTATAACAGAGATAGGCAATGGGTCTGACGACAGGAGGGGGTATGCCAAAAAATTTTGCCAAAAGGGGTGCAATGAATGACTTTTGAGGGCCAAAAGTGCCCCATTTTCACGTTTTTTCCTCAAAAAGATCGAAAATTAGAGGGGAGGGGTATGCCTCAGCAAAATCACAGGGGGGTATACCCCTACCTGTACCCTCCCCATTGCCTATCTCTGATTTATAAGCTTATGTTTCTTCACAATTGAGGATTCAATTTATTTCACTAAACAATTATGTGATTAAATGATTTTTCTAATTGTTTGACACAATTGAAGTCATACTACAATACCCGTGAGGTTGTTGTCATAAAAAACGTCGCCTAAAGCTCTTATTTAACACAAGTTGACACTATTTTATGCAAAAGAATATTCTTAATAGTCTTTACTTTGAATATAAGTCTAACGCACTGTAAGAAAGTTAATACTGATATGCATTACATAATCAAATTGAATGAGATTTTCTATACTCTTGAGAAACGAGAAACTGAACGAAATGGACAGTAAATCTAATAAATATATTGACTCTCATTAATAATTGCCAAATAAATCGCCGAATCTAAATGCGCAAGGTTACATACACATAATATAATTAAGTTAATAAAGAAACCTCCTGATTTTTGAGAATAAAAAGATTCAAGATTAATATTTACTGCGTTTATTTGAAGCTATGAAATCATTTTATGCAATTTACTTATTTTCAGAGCGCGCATGGAATGATCTAGGTGCACATATTGATTTGAGAATGATTTTATTGCATCCAATAAATACCTACAATAATAATATATTTGATGATATGTTAATCATTTTTATTAGCACTGATTTTAAGGCAAAACTTATATAACAGTAATTCTAATTCAATTAATTTCTAATTAATAATAAAATTTGAAAATTAAATCACAAATTATGAGAAATTCTGTGACAATATAATAAGTTTGAAGAAATAATTGCAGAGAACCTTAAATTATCGGCTCTGCAGTAGTAGTAGTATTATTAGTACGAATTTTTAACATTAACGTCTGGATATAATTTTCAAAATAATTATCGAACAAATACTGTACTAGCTAAAATCGACCATTTTTATGAAAAAGTCTGGGTGAGACTAGTACAGGGGCCTCAAGGGGTATTTTGTCTATGCCCCCTGGCACAACCCTAATAGAGAGACAAACATTAAAGCTTTATAAAAAGGCTTTCGCGCACTATTAATAAACAAATAAAAATCATTCAATTAGTAATATCTATTAAATATTTATACTCTATAGCTTATACTCACCAACATTATTTTCGTACTTAACTAGAGCATTTTACAATTATAAGAAATATCTCTTTAAAATATTCACAAATAACTCATTGGAAATATATTTGCGTCAAATAAGTCATCAAAATTTGAACCCTTTTTATATTTGTTCATACAGTATATGACTATACGTTTTGCAGTCAATAGAAATAAGATTAGTTCAACCCTTATATCACATCGAAATATATCTGAATTTTTAGTTAAAATTTGAGAAATATTTGGAAAAGATTTACAATTAATAAGAATGAATAGATTGAAGTGATTTTTCAGGCGTTTCTGTAATCTCTCTGCTTAAGGAATTTGTACCAAGTTGCTGCTTATACTCTATGAACTCCATTGTTAACATCAATGTTTATTGATCTGTTTGTCCAGGAGTGCTTGCACATCTCTAAATTAAAATATTGCAGACTTGAATTGTACAGCCCTTCCAATTCGTAAGAATCTTTGTATCGATAATAAGAATTTATTGTAACCTTTGTTCTCAAATATTCGCCAAATATATAGAGAAAAAGCACACGAATAGTGCGTATAATAAATAATTGCTTTTTAGAAACAAAAACTTGAAGAAAGTTTTTTCGACTCAAAATCAAAGAAAATTTATTGTTTTATAGAAAGTATGAGAAAAAAATCTGACAAAACATTATTTGAGATTCTGTGTGATATTCTGTACCTTTTGGTTAGTCTTCTTCAACACTGATTCTGCTCAGCGCCTGTGAACGAGCAATGCATATATGCTCTCTCTCTCTCTCTCTCTCTCTCTCTCTCTCTCCTCTTTCTATTCACACTTACTCTCTATTCTCGCTATCATTCTCTGCAAACTAAACCTTAAGTTTTGTGCTCTTGTGCTGTGTTTGTGATGCAAAACGAAATTCGTGTTTACTATACTGTATGTGTGTTTGTGAGCGAACGGAAAGGAGAGAAAAGAAGATGAAATACTAAATATGTCAAAAATCATAATATTGTGGCAATCAGTATGAGTTTAAAAGCTTTTGTATCACTAGTCGTAAAACAAATAATATGAGAGCAATCAGAATAAACAGAAACAAATTCTTCTTCCAGTCATTACTTATCAACAAATGTGTTGACATTTCGATAACTTAAACAAATTTAATCTATTTTTGTGTTTATTCTATTAAAGGATAAAGGACAAAGTTATGAAAAGAAGATTTTTGTTTTTGAAATTATTTCTCATAATTTATTACAATTATAAATATAATCTTCATTTAATTATAACCAAAATTATTCAATAAAAATATTTGAATACGAATGTTGTGAATACAGTTTGAATGTAATATTTGTGACTACGAAAACACAAGGCCTTTGAATGTTGTGATTATAACATAAAAAGTTTTTATACAATCAGTGATATTCAAAAAGATTCAGTAAATACAGTGACGAATGCTATTAAGTACTCCATTCGTACGTTGGCTACAATTCTTATGTCTCGTCTAAACTGACAAAAACAGATTTGTCTGCGAATACACTCTTATGAGTGAATATTCTTTGCGAACACTTGAAGCTTAGGTAACACTTATATAATGAATGTAACACTTCTTCATCAGTTTGTGTCAGTGCTAATGCAAACTATTTGTCTGTTCCTAATGTCAGTGCGTTTTGAATTCTCTCTAGGAATCTGTTAAACCACTTAAGAATTATAATATATATTATAGCGTATGTGAAGAGCACTTCAATTTAAGCCACCGAATGAAAAAGTGTGGAAATATCAATAAACATAATAATTCAGTATATTATTCAGTCATTCATTATATTTTAAGCACAAAATTATTTCAATCCATTGCCTTAAAGTCCAGGTTATTAATTGAAGAATTGCTGAATTATTTATAAGAAATAACTTAATAATTAATATAAACTTCAAAAAAGCCAATAATGAAAAGAAATCAAATTTGATTTTAAATCATTAATTAGGGAACAAATAAACTCAAATCCATTCATCACAAGAATAAGATGAAAGAGGTTTCAAATGGCTTAACACAAGAACTTTTCAAACTTAATGTTTGTCCTAATTCTCTCGACAAATGATGTTTAACTTTCGTAAGGGAAAAATCAATGATTTGTCGTGGATCACTTGTTTTAAACTTAACCTTTTCATGAATTTCTCGATTTATTCGGCAATTCTCTAATTATGGGAATGATTTTGACATCAATTAAGAGAAATAAACAATAATTGCAAGCATTTTATGTGAGTTATAAGTCATTGTTGGAAACGATGTTTGCAATTGAATTCTGCGATTAGTTGTGAAAAGACATAATTTATTGCAATAATTCTAATGATGTGTACTATAAGTGAAAGAAATATGAAATATAGTCAGATATTAATTGTGCGAATCTGACTGTTAGAACAATATTGGTTTCAAGTTTGCTCTGCCGTTCAAATGCTCCGGCAGTGCATTCGTTAGCCATTGGGTGTTTCGGACGACAATTACTTGATATTAGTTTATATATTGGTTTCATTTATATAACATAATAGTGGATACTGTCTATGGCTATAGTGTCCACCATTGCCAGTGATATGTCTTCGGATGAATCAGCAGAAGAGGGCAACGAAGAAGACGCACAACAAATATATAGGAATCGGAATCAAACTCATTACTCGTTTAGACCCAATTCCTTTGCAAGAAGTGATGTCAGAGAACGAAAAGTTGAGTTTTCAGACATTGAAAATGCAAAGGAAATCAATGACAATATGCGTGAGCGCCGGGAGAGCGATATTATACGCTTTTTCCGGTCGCGCTCCAGATCTCGGTCTCCATCTCTGACCAGTTTCTCGGCCTGTAAGCGCTCACAACACCAGAGACTCAGCTTATTAGGCCGACCCATCAATTATAGGCCTATCCGACAACGAGACCCGCGATATCGTATAATTCAGAATAATTTACATAACTTTCTGGAAAGACCCCGAGGATTCAGAGCAATGTCCTATCATTTATCTCTGTAAGTCATATGTAAACCTATTTTTATTTGATTTGAATTTATTGATATTTAAGGACCCTGATCACTCAACTAGTGCTGACTTTCCGTGAGGGGTCCAATTTACTTCTTATTATGTCTTCTTTTGACAAATAACTGCAAACGTGAGAGAGAGAGAGAGAGAGAGAGAGAGAGAGAGAGAGAGAGAGAGAGAGAGAG
>JAQIWA010001179.1:0-20477 GCA_034693305.1 Eueremaeus valkanovi
AATTCAACTAAATTAAGCTTAATTTAAGTGAATTAATGCTAAATTGTGCTAAATTTAGCTAAATTAAGCCAAATTTGTTCGAAATTCGGTCAAAATCGGCCATTTTCGACATAAAACGCCATTTTTCGTCCATTGTGGCGGCCATCTTGCTTTTCAAAATACCCCCCTGGGTTTTGGCCAAAAAACCGACATTTTATCCTTCTATACCCCCTGACTCGGCCGACCTTGGGCATCTCTATTATGAGTTATGGATTTTTATTGCATTTCATTAAAAACATATCTACAGTTTGACAAAACTTTTGAAATTACTCATTTCAGTCAAAACTGGGTGGCGTAATACCTAGATAAAACGCCACCCTCTCTAAGAAACTGAGATATAACGCCATGGCGTTATAAGTCAGAGAATTCGGTAAAAACTTATTCTTCAGATTCTGTATTCAATTCAGTTCTGAACCAAATTCTTAAATAACAAGCAGAACGTTATTACCAGCTAGTATACATTATATTGGTGATAATCTTGATAAAATAGCCAATAGAAGATCACTGGATCAATTGGTATTCCTAACAATAGTATTTACAAGCATTAGCTGTACTAACAATGACAGGCATTTTTGTTTTGAAACTTTCGCAACAATGGTGTACTGACGGACAGATGGACACAAGAACATAGCGAGTATACAGAGTTAAAAATATATTTATTTCTTAATAAACAATAATTAATAATAAATTCAATTATTTTTTCGATGGATTTTCATATGTTTCCTAATATTTCCGGAATCAGTGCACCGGTATTGGCATCCGGGCCAATGACATGCATATCGTTTATCACTGGTATGTATTCTCAAGTGTGTATTCAAATATTCCTTTGATTTAAACCGTTTCGCACATTGAGGCCAATCGCAGACGAAATTGCGATCGGATTTGTGAACCAATTGGTGTTCTCTGAGATTGCGCTTCAATTTATTCGTGTACTCACATCCGGGCCAATCGCACACTAACTCGTGTTCGGAATGCTCTCTAATGAAGTGATTCCTTAGAGTCTTGCGATTCCTATAGGTTTGATCGCATCCATCGTAAGCGCACTTATACTCCGATTGCGAGCAATGAATTGAGTTTATATGAGACCGAAGTTTATGTTTGCTTTTGAATGTCTTAACACATCCCTCAACAGTACAACCGAAGGGCCGTTCGCTTGAGTGCGATATTCGATGGCTTTTAAGTTTGGCCGCACTGTTGGCCCCAAAAGTACAGTTGAGTTGATGGCAAACGAATGACTTGTCTTCGTTACGAGTCTTATGAACAATATCCATGTGTTTCTTGAGATTGGATTCAGTTCTCAATCGTTTCTTACAATAACTGCATTCAAACAGATTTTCTGTGAATTCTTTGTGAGAATTCAAATGCTTTTTAAAATAAATATCATTTTTAAAAGTTTTCTTACAATTAGGGAAATGACACTCAAATGACTGATCAGACGAAGACATGTGAATGACTTTCATGTGGACATCGATCGAGTGCTTCGACAGAAATGTTTTACCACAAGAATCATAACTACATTCAAATGGTTTTAAGCCTTTGTGTCGATTCATGTGATTCTGAAGATATTCTTCTCGAGTCGACTGATAATCACATCCAACGAAATGACATTTGAATTCCTTGTCTTCGAGTTTATGAACGAATTGGATGTGTTTATTGAGTGAATCCCTTTTCTTAAAGCTTTTTGCGCACAAATCATAATCACATTTGAATTCAATATTTGTGTGTCTTTTGGAGTGACTATTGAAGAGATATCTATGGCTTGTCTTGTATTCACATCCATTGAAATCGCATTCAAATAATTTGTTTGTTTTACTCAACAGGTTATGAGTAAACCTCTGATGACTATTGAGTGAAGTGTTTGAATGAAAACATTTACCACAAGAATCAGATCTGCATTTGAATGGTTTGATCCCATTGTGTCGATTCATGTGACCGATTAGATCCACTTCTTTTCCTGTCCTGTAATCACAGGAACCGATAGAACAAACGAATGGCTTTCCATCCAAAGAGTGAACCCTTTTGTGTGAATTCAAACACTTTTTCGATTCAAACCGTTTTCCACAACCAATGAAATCACATTCAAATCGTTTCCGACTCTTATTCTTCTCATTCTTCACATCATTTGAACCATTAGTTTGTCTGATAATCAATTCATTAATTCGTTTAAAGAAATACATATTTTCTGTATTTATTTGCATTACATCTGAATTGAAATCGTTTTCTCCGAAGACTTCAATGTATTGTGCATTCAGTCTATCGATTGACTCAATCTTTTCTGAACTTAAATTAGACTTAATTTCAGCGAAAATATTGATTAAAAAGATTTTATATTTAATCAAAACATTCAAACATTTATTCGCAAACAATAATTGATTGAAAAGTCTTTTGTTTTCATCATTTAATTCGTCAAAAATGTCGTTGACTTCAATCGAAAGCATTTTTAATACTTTGAGACAATTAATACAGAAATCAGTTAATAATAAGGACTAATATTAATCACAAAAATCAGTTGACAATCAGATCATCTGATTTTGTTTACAAACAAAACTGAGTTCTCTCTTCAGTATTGATCTGAAGGCCATCTTTTGCCGTAGAGTTCAATCATTTAAATATATTTCATGAAAAAATAATTTACTCTATTTATACAAGTATTTAATTGATTGGTACATTGTACATTACTGTATAATTTGTACATGGGCACAGTACTGTACTGTACTGTACAAGCTATTAATAACATTGTTCTATACGACTACATGAACACACATTTATGCGATATTTAATGATTAAACGAATTTTATTGAATAATTGAATCATAAGTTTGCGTTGAATTCTCATTAATTATTTTTAAGACTTATTTTTGGCCTAAAATTATTGATTGATATAAAGCTATGTTAACATCAAATGGAAAATAGCACTCATTTCACAGTTAGTTAACATTGTTTTACAAAATATTTGTTTGTTGTGACGACAATCATATGTATGGACCAAATGATGGACAGAACCAGTAGTTTTCAGAGTTGTCTGCAATCAATCAAATGCCAAAACAAAGCCATTAATGAAATACTTGGGAACCAAACCAATCAAATAAAGTCAACGGAAGAGAGGAATCGATTGGTTTCGGAGAGAAATAAATTCAATGAATTCAACCGAAACGCCAGGGATTTGGTTAAGTCTATCACTGATATGAAGAAGTATTTGTTGGACAACCGAAAGGATTACATAAACATATAGTAAGTATTGCATCGATTGATCCAATCCTTTGCCTTCATATTCACTGCTGGCTCTAATCGGTACCGACTGTCCACACAGTAGTCCATTGTTATCCTTGGCCTCACTGATGACCGACAGAGAACGGGACGAAATCGATGAAGACGTGGAACAGTTCATCAGAATATGTAACGACAAAGCAATCAAATGCCTGCGCAATGAGGGTTGGGTCCAAACACCCAGAGATTCTCTGTTTAAACGATTAATTGTTTTATTGTTTGTTTTGATTAGTGAAGAGAAGAACCAAAAGCCAAACGACTGAACACCAGAACAATGTAATCGATTTGATTGAGAAATACCTGAAAAGTGTTTGTGATATTCATAGCCAACAAAAGGCCATTAGAATCAAGAGAGCGCTCGAAAAGCAGAGACTTTTGCGTTTGGGTAATATTGTGACCAATGCTAAGGAATCGGTTAACAAACCCAAAGCCAATTCCAATCCAATTGATTCAAACGAATCGATTCTGAAATCAGAGAAAGAGAATCGAAATCTGGTTTCCAATGGTTTGAGTGAAGCGAACGACGAAAGCAATAGATTTGAATACAATAGCGATATTCGGGTGAAGAGAACGAACAGCACTGACCCGAACGTCGATACATACCAACAGTTAGAGCTGAGTAAACACGAACTACAAGTGTTCGAAGAGGAGAACCAACACATGTATAAAGACATGAATTCCCTGAGCGACGAAGTGAAGGACATTGAGCTTAAAGTCGTGGAAATCGCAAGACTTCAGGAGATATTCACCGATAATGTACTCAAACAAGAGATCGATTTGAATAAACTCAACGATTTGACCGTTGCCTCCACTGAGAACATACGCGGAGGCAATGAACAGCTCAGGGAAGCCATGAAGAAGAACGCAGGCTTTCGGGTATGGATTCTCTTCTTCATTACGACTCTGGCCTTCACTATACTGTTCCTGGACTGGTATAACGATTGAACGATTGAACGATTCAACGCTTGAAATGATATTTTGTAAACAATTTCTTATTTATTATTAAATCATTTAAACGACAATAAATTGATTGACGACTCGAGCGCTATATAAGCGCAGATCGGGTCGAATGAGAGGCCATAGACCGGAGAGTTATTGCGTCCGACGTAATACATTTGAATGCATTTGTTTGCATATCTTTTGTCCCAAAGCCGGGTCAGCCCATACCTGGCCGTTCCGGAAAGCAGTGTTACGAAGTGGTCTGAAGCGATGCAGTAGACGACTGAGTCGTGCGGGTCTTCAAAGTTGAGTACACTTTAAATGAATGAATGAATGAATAGATTGGATAAAAGCAAATGAAAGCAAACAAATGAATACCATTTGTGAGCAGATCTTGTGTCCCATAAGCGAACACAACTGTCATAACCACAGCTTAATATCTGAGAGTTGGACTCCCAGAGCGCGTGAAGAACTCCGGCACCTCTTTTGTGATCGACTCCGAACTCATTCAAAAGTCGACCACTTTTTTAACAAAATAGAAATTAATATAAATATGAGGTCAGAGGTCAGGACAGAGACTGGAGACAAGATATCGTCTGCTCTGCTCTACTCTATTGAAGTTAGCGATGAAATCATACCTTTCTATGTCATACCTGAGCAGTGGCTGGCGTTGACCACAACCGGCAGTTCCGACTATAAAACAATTGTCCGACTCATTGACAGCTATACTCCAAACCCTATCATTCACTTCAATACTGTTCTCGAGTTTTGACATCAGATTTGAATCAAAATTATTACTAAAAAGACTCAAAATTTTAATGCTTTGGTCTTTAGATCCAGTGATCAGTAAATTGTTTTTATAGAAGTCAACGGAATTGACATCATTTGAATGAACTTTATTTCTATACAACACTCGTTCGGCACTGGATTTGTCCCAAACAGCTAACGAACCGTTTCTTCCGCCGCTAATAACAAACTCTTCGTTAACGACGAAACGACAGATGTCTTCACTCGGAGTCAACAACTTATGGACGCAATGCTTATGAATGGATCCGTTCCTTACATTCCTCTTGTATTTGAAAATTGCGTTTCCTTTAGTGAACCACAAGAACTCATTGTCCAAACAAATCCACGGCATATATCTGTTGCCCGTATTGTCGGCAAAGATTGACAAACAGTTGAAAGCGTTTGCAATGAAAGCAATGAATGCAGTGTTCGGTCGCATACCTGGCCTTATGTCGGATCAGAGAGTACTCATTGCAGACGCCATTCCTCCAGTTCGAAGATATCTTGCATTTGTTTAATGGCGTCAAAACACGTGAAGACCGACACCTCATTTGGTCGGACCTCTGGTTTGTGACCAAAGCCTTGAGACCTCTCTTAAGCCAAACGTATTCATCGTTTTTGAGGAAATTATAAAACTTTTTGGAACAACGACTCAATGAATGCAAACCTTTGAGATCACAATAACTGAGGATTACATACAATATATCTGTCGGCACAGTCTCTAATGTCCAGCACTTCTCTGTCCTTTTCTGACCCAAATTGCTATTCATTTTAATTATTTTCAATATATGTCTGAAAACAAAACATTTGAATCACATTTAAAGTTCAATCAAAACATTGAAAGTCAACAAACGATTGCATCACAAACGGAGTCTACAGAGAACTCAACTTAAGAGTCGATAAAAAAAATAGCCTTGCTCCTCCCCAAAATTAAGCTATTCTTACGGGGACCAGGGTACCCAATTTATAAATTCTGAAGAAAGTGGTCATAAAAATCGATTAAACTTATGCTCGACTCCTGAAGTTGTGGTTGAAATGATTGTACTTATTGTGGATTACTATAAAACTGAATATATATTGAATGAATACAACAAATCCGTAGACATCTCTACACAAACCCAATGTACTGTATATAAAGTGAGCGAAAGGTTGCGCGCATTTCGTTTGAATCGTTCACTCGTTTTGGTTTAATTTTTATGACCACTTTCTTTAGAAATGGGAATATAGATTCGGTCGCATCTATACTGTTAAGTTCGGTCTGCACTTAAATGACTTAAACAATAATTTACACAAAAATTATTTTTATTTGATTTATGAAAACATAAATCTGTTTATAATTTCAATATTGTCTGACTATATATATAACACATTAATAATAAAATTTTTAACAATTTATTAGTCATTGAAATAACCATTAATTTTAATGCTAGTAATGAGTGATCTTATTATACATTTCCTTCCCATACGTCCTGTCCTTGTTTTATAGCCAATCGTTTTCTCTCTAGAAATGCAATTCAATTAATAAAATGTTTAATTGGTTTGAGTTGTGTTCGCACTTATGTCCCATACCTTTAGCTTCGGCTAACTTTTCCGTTCGGCCGCTCTGTTCGGGTGTTATTCGATCTCTGAGTCGAGTGATTGAGTCACTGGAGTAGTAGTAGTATTAAAGTCAATAACAGTTATGCCAATCGAGTCGCCAGTCTTTTCGACGCTTTGATTACAATATATAAAATAGCCTTAAATCAGACGACACTTAAATTCTTAGCAAAAAAGTAACAGAAAGTCATAGAAGAGATGTGGATGCGATGTACACATATTATTATTACCTAGGTTGTCAAACAAGTATGAATGCTTGGCGCTTTTAGCTAACATATCATTTAAATGAGCTTACTTGTTTCTTAATTTAAATCTATCAAGTGGCAACGATCAGATTTGAGCTCAATTGATCTTGGTACCTGACATATGACCAAGCCAGTTGATCAGACCCCTAGGATAACTTATTTCTACATCTCTGCTGAAGAGCTTAGTGGTAATGAAGACATAGAACCTTTGGTACAGAACTACAGTATTCAGAGCTCATAATTTCACTTTTGTCACATTTGCCGCACATTTGTCATATGAGTGTCCATTAACTCAATTAATATTTTCGTTCCCAATGTCTGCACAAAATTAAATAATAATTTCCACTTTTGCTCTGCGAACACAAATTCATAAGTTTTATATTCAGCTGTAATTCAACACAACACTGATCATACATTTCTGTTGGATTAGTTGCCAAGCATTTATTCTTATCGATTGGATGACCAAGCTTCACGAGCTCAGTGGTGTAAGGACAGAATGAACAGACGATTTCACCTCAACTTTAAAACCAAACTGAACAAAAAGTCTTTACAAATGAAACTTGATTGGGGCTAATTGGAATTGTCCAGGTAGATATATCTTGGGTTCATAGTATTTAGGGGTATCTTTTCAATTACAGTGGCATTTTGGCTATACCACCCGGGCCATCCTTACTTATCGCTATAACATGAAAATCAAACATAACTTAAGTTTTATTTGTCTCTTGTTTTCCCATTCAGTTCTCGGCATTTAATAGCAATTTCTTAATAATTTATTTGTAATTAGTCTTAAATACTATGTTATGTTCTGTTATGTTATGTTAACTGCAATATAAATAATTATATTTTTCTCAATGACTCGAATATGCCTTTATTCGGTGAGAAAACTGTTTTTTACTCTCCTTTGGAGAAACAGTTCACAAATCTGTCCGAGATATTGAACTTCCGCTACAATTATAATAAATTATTCAATAAATATATAATTTTCATAACTTTTACCAATACTTGAGTGAGATTTTAGTTCTGATTTAGTTTTAAGCCTTCATATACTGTATAGAAATTGCGTTTTAATGGCCAATAATTTTGCTTTTTATCAAATTATGTCAAACCAGAGAATAAGCAGAAAAAACTAAAAACAGTTTTTAATCTTTTTTGGCTATTATCAGAGTGGAAAATACACGCCAGTCTAGCCGGTTATAGCAGTCTGGCGCCAATAGAATGAGAAAAAGGGGACTTCTATGTTAAATAGAATCTAATGTTTTAACTCATGTGAACACAACACTAACTCAATAGTCTGTTCGCATTCAAGTTCAAGTATGCGAATTCATATGGAAAGTTCCAAGATCAAAAGTGTTGAACTGCGTTTGAAAGTTCACCTGCTAACTATTGAGTTGTTGTGTTAACTACCCTTTTATTTGCAATGATGACACCAGACTCATCCTTGCCGCTTTGCCGCCGTGTTTTTCCACTCTTGTAATGTGGCATGCTTATTTTCTAACATGCAAACATTTTATTTTGCTCATAATTAAAATTCTTGTCCCACATCCGACAAGTAATAGAAGCTTATGTTTGGTGTTCGGGCTCATTTCATTTGATATTTTCACTTCAATTAATCGCATTATTCTAATGATTAATATTAATACAGATATTGTTTGACACTATCGTAGGCAGACAACTGAAAACCTGAGGAATCAGTCAGCTATGAAAAGCTCAATATTTGAAATAAAAGACTAATAAACGTTAGATTTTGCAAATATTTGTATTACTTGTACTGAAGCCAAATGTTGATTCCAGGCCAATTATTATTTTCGCAGTGGTATGAGCCGAGTGAACAAATTGAATATACAATCACATTCGCACCGGTAGTCTGTCTTTGTTTAAATTTGTGTCATAAACAATGTCATAATTATTCTCTTACTCTTAAATGTCAAACGAATCTCAATATTAATAAAAAAATTCCGATTAAAAAATATTTATATAAAAAACAGAATTAAAGGAAAAAATTAGTTAAGAAAAGGAGTAAATAATATCGGTATAAAGATCAGGGGTATATTTAGGACCTAGATTAAAAAGCACATAACTATATAAGTTTTTGAAATCCAGGTCATTATTAGATGATTTATGAAATAATTAGAATAAAATCTAAATTTGAATTCAAATCTGAAGATTAAATAAACACAAATCAAAAGGTATTCAAAATATTTAATGTTTGTATAATCGCTGCCATAATTGTGTTGAAACGATTGCATCAATTATTTAAAAATTTGGTTTTGAATTAAAAATAGACGAAAGAGAATAATATTCACTCAAATTATTTGATAATTTATTTATGAAAACACAGAATAAATGATTTGAATTACGAAATGATTTAATGAGATAATAATTTTTAAGTATCCAATTAAATGTCATAACGTTTGCCAATGATATAACGGTTCGAAAATCAATTTTCAACTCACCATAGCTTAATTGTAATATTATGATAATGTGCTTATTTAGGCTTAACTGATCCGGGATATCATTAGCGGAATAGTGCACTCAAAGCAAGTTTTTTGATTAAATATTTGCTTTAATAATGAAAAAATGACATCACCCATGGGTGAATTTTCTGCATGAAATGACCTTTACAGTAGATGAACAAGGTAGGTCAGAACAAAAAGTTACAGAAATGTAAAATTCTTTTCAATAATTGGTTAATATTTGGTCTGCTTTGAAATAATCTGAAATTTGAACAAAATTGACCACAAATTGACTTTAAAATGTATCGAAGCTCAAAATTATCAGCTATTTTGAAATTAGGAGACGAATTGTGAAGAAGAACCTGCGCATCACTAATTTTATTGGGGATTTCATACAAGTTTAAGAAATAGTAGACTTTCAAATTGAATTCAATGATTTTTCCAATTAAGCCAATATTCGGGGTTAAGAATCAGAATAAACGGATTCATTAGTAAAATTCTGTTCTGATTATTGTCTGTATTATATTATATTATATTATATTTTGAATTGAAAATTATAGAACTATTTAATAATATAAAACTGGTGTACATTGATATACAATCTGGTATACAATTGAATATTTTTCAGCTAAAATTATAAATGGTACAATTTTGCCCTTCTTCATTTATTACAATGTTGCTATTTAAGTTGAATTTACGAATCACAGCAAACGAAACAAAATAAAATTGTGCCCGGGTTATTCAACTTATCAACTGAAGTAAATCACAAATATATTCATAATTACAATTGATCATGACATTTATACCTTGACTCGAATATTGACAATATTTTTGGCTCCATATTCAAAGCTGGGGGAATTTTTTTTTCGGTAACTGTACCTAATTTAACCTGTACTATTAGGTTATAGCTTTCACTGGTCCTGCACAATTTCTTAATATAAGGTCATTTTCAGAGAAAACTTTTATGTCTGACAAATAAAACTTTTCCAATCGATACTAATTATTCGACTCATGTTTTATCAATTAGAAAGTCTATCCAATCCTCGCATAACGAAAGCACTGATCGTTTTATCCAATCAATTAGATTAACAGATATTGGTCTCCAGAGAGCCATAATTGTTGTCAAACATAACTAATTTCATTGTATCAGAAAAATGAGTCCTTTAATGAAAAATAGATATAAACCTATGCAGTAATACACAAGTGACCTACCAGGGGGAATATTTTAACTGCAAGACTCAATTCTTACATAAATTGCTTATATATTCAAGTTCATTTTAGCCTATATGGCATCAATTGAACTAAAATGAAAGAACCTTTCAAACCTTGTTCAGTTATATGAATTAAGTCTTGAAAATCAAATGTCTTCATTTCAGTGAAATATGTATTAATAGAATAATTCATTTTAATTGAGTTACAAGAAGTGGTCAATTGAAGTGACATTGAAATCACATCCAAAGGTATTCTCTAAATTCAAAACTGATGGGGAATTTGAGCAATAATTATAACCAAATTGACCTTCAATTGGATTTTGATAAACAAGTGGGGAATGGATGTGAAGATAAAGAGAGAACAAAATTAATACTTAAGCCAAAAGAAAACTAGTTTTTTTGTGAGAGATATTAATATCATTAAAAATACTTGTTTTGTACAGATTAGGTAGCCCAGCATGCATTCAGTCCCGGTACCAATGCCATACATTATCATCGCAATACTGTATTCATTCATTTTATGAGAATTTTTACCTCATATTGAAAATAATAATTTCAAATACTTTTAAATTATTTTGTGTTTTATGTTAAATATGTTTATAATAGAGAAGATTTTTATTGTTATTATGTTAAGAAAATATTTGATTTACCTGTTATTCAATTCCAGCATCGATTCAATAAATTCTTTAGCAATTATATAATTCAATGAATTTCAATACAACTTAAGTCTCGGACTCTTATTAAGCAAATAATATGAAGAAAAACTATTTAAACATCTATTGAGTGAAGAATCAATTCTTATGAAACAAATTAAAACTTGAGATAAATATTGATTTATTAATTTAAACTATAGAGTTGTATAGAGTTAGCAAATGAACTAAAATTATAGTTAAAATGCAAACTGTATTAAGTGATAGACTTATAGCCACTAAAAAGCAGTGCTTAGAGAATAGTCGGCCGAAAGTGAAGTGAAGACAAGCTTTTAGTTTCATTCAGACACTGATATTAACAGTTGCGTAATCATAGGCAGTAACTCACTTACACGGATAAGTTGTTTAGTTAATTGTAGGGAAAATTGGCAAATGGATCCTGTTCGTATTAAAGCAGCGGAATATCATCGCATTCATAAGAAGCATAAAATCTTTATTATTTAACAGATTTTATTGTTTTTTCTGAAATATATCTGTAGTTTCCGCCACTTCTTATGCTTATAGAGAGTATAGATATTCTGTAACTTTTGCGCAAAAGCTTCAAATTTTTGTTTTGACTGAAATATCGAAAGTCTCTCTCTCTCGCTCTCTCTCTCTCTCTCTCTCTCTCTCTCTCGCTCTCTCTCTCTCTCTCTCTCTCTCTCTCTCTCTCTCTCTCTCTCTCTCTCTCTCTCTCTCTCTCTCGTCTATCTTAACATTTGTTTGTTTTAAGTTTTATATAATTCTATTTTCTATTCTTATCATCCAATTTAAAAAGTTTTTAATATTTGAGGTAAAAGTAGAGCTTTTAAAAAGCCTTCTCTTTATTATATACAATATATTAGTAGAAAAGTCATGAAATCACGCGAACCAATCATGAAATCAGACCGAATAAAATGTAAGACTACTTTATAAAACTATATTAACTTTGCAACTGACCTCGCTGTAATTTACAGTGACTTCTAAAAAGTTTAACTAGCTGACTTTCTTTGATATCTATAAAATGCTGGTATTGGTTGTTCACAAATCCTGAATTATTAGCATGCAGAATTATCTGAATATTATAGAAATCACCCAGTTTAGAACGAGTACTCTTGTGAAACCCATTTAATCTAATAGTATAATTGACCCTCAACATTTTTTAAATGGTACTTCTTTCAGAAATAGAACTAAAGCGCTAGAATTTCATCAGAAGGTAGACATTTTGCACCAGGAAACATTTTAATTCCGAGCGTACAATGAGGTCGGTGTCGGAGTATATTCAGCAAAATATTTATTTCTCGTATTTCATAATTTCGGCGATGAGTTGAGAGAAAACATTAGGAATTATTTTATTTGAGCTCAAAGTCTTGTCTGACTTATAGTTATTTGATTTTTTTGTTCTGATATTTCGTATCGCTATTACAGCTAATCTTTTACGTAATGATTCCGTAAGACTGACTAATCTGTTATAAAGAGACAGAAAATACTGGGAAATGAATGTCAATATTGGAATTGTATACAAGAATTATATTAAGAGTTCACGGAATCTATTGTCAGATGGAATCGAAAGACTGTTTGAGAAACCGATTATCAGATGATTTATATGACCTTTAAATGCATCTGTCGTTTGATTGTCTGATCCGAAAATTGTCCAAACATTGTCTTATAGATCAGTATTTGAAACAATATTATAGATATTTGACTGAAATAAGTCAGCAGAAAATGATGGTTCAATCAGCTCTGGGGATGTGCAAGGGGGTATAGGCAAAATACCCTCTGAGTTCGAAACAAAGTGTCCTTTCCCATAAGATTTCGATACGCCCTTAGGCGGAACAACTCCGTGAGTTTTGTGTACCCATCGATTTTGGAAAAGGTTTGCAAGGTAACTACTGACATTTTAGAGCTTGCACATTTCTAATCATATCAAATCCTGGAAATATATAAAAACAATTTTCAATAACAATTTTAGCGATAATTTTGGATTATAGGATATTCGGTAATATCTTAACCTTGTTTATAGCAAAATTGCATTTAATTCCATTCCTAGTAATCCTATCAATATAATAAAGGACCTTGATTACGGTATGAAACTCTGATCGGAAGTGAAAATGAATGAAAATGAAAATGAGTTTTGTTATTTATACTCGGAGTTCCATCAACTGTAGTAGCTGGTCTCCCTGGAGTCCGAGTTTAACAACGGGTGAATTAAATGAATGAAATGAAATAACAATCTTGGAATAAATGACACAGGCGGATAGCAGACTCGATCCCGGGACCTCCATCCCAAGTGCGAGCACACTACCACTGCGCCACACTCCGCGTCAAGTCTCATTACAAGCCTCATTTTAATTCAAAATTATTGCGTAAACTGCTTGAGTCTAGACTTCTAATACTTCTGGACGAGTCTAGACTCCAGTATTCAATTCAAATATTTCTTAAGCCTTCGGCATCTCTGCACAAATTCCTCATCTCTGATATCGGCATCTGTTTGTGGCACCTGTCTCAAATTAAAGTGACTGCTACTTGAATTGATTAAACTGCATGTTCAACTGTACCAGGTCCAAATATTTGCATATAGCAATTAGCTCTTCTAAATAAGTGAAGAATAAAATAAAAAGGGGTGTGACCACCAAGCACATATTATATTATAAATACAGTTAAATTTTTGAATAATTTATCTGAAGGCTGATCGCATTATACCCTCCAATGTATAAGCCAGGTCACATTTTGTTTTTCATTGTTTTGACAAAATTCTTAATGGAATATAAATTGATTGAAAACATTGAACACATTATACACATTAGTTGTGAATATTCAGTACATATAATATAATTCAAGGATTTAAAACTTATATAATAGCTTTGCATAGCTTTTGGCTATTTTTCATCAAAACCTGGATAGAAATGGAATAAATCCGCCAATAATTTACATACAATTCACTCCGACTTTTAGTTTTGGCAATTTTTAAATGAAGTTTTTGTAAATCAATGTTTGAATATTCGGATATAAATATCGATTTGAAACCATCCACTTATTATCACCGAAATCCTACAGTAGATCAATATTTAGTTGCTTTTGCTTGCTTGAGCATGGATCTTCTTGTACCTTTATATCTTATGCAGATAATATTTTCTTGTCTTATATCAAACCATCAATTATTAAGAAAAACATAAAATTTTTTATTATAAGATTTAATTACAAAATAATTTCAAATACAGCAAAAAAAAGTATAATGTGCCAGGAATAATCTTATGCTACTTGTGCTACAGTATATAATTAACTCAAATCATTAAGAATTTATAAAAATTGTTTTTCAGGTAAACAGTTTGAAAAATAGATGTCCGATTAAAAGAAATGACCCTACTCAACATAATGGCTGAACAAAATTAAAACTTAGCCACGTCTTACTGTCCATTATTGCACTCAAACAATAAATTTTTGCGAATAAATTCGTTTTTTATTAAATAACAAATTATATGATCGTATCGTATAGTGCACTGAAATCTATTATAATTTGTTTTTGTCTCGATTTTCACTTATACTGGATATACGGATAAGAATTACTGTCTGTGTATTATTGCTAACCAGGAATACAATTCTTGGTCGTTGACTAAATTTAATTTGTTATATAATATGTTGCAGTAAAGCCATTTGTGTACCGGTGCTTATATTCTGGTATTACATAGTATAGTGCAAAATAGCGAATACAATCACTATATAAAGTGTAACACTTTGTGTGTCGACTGCTTATCAAATTAGTCTTATTAAATAAGTTGCCATTAATTGGTTTTGGAAAGACTTTTATTCTCATTCAATATAATGTACTTCACCCGGATTAAAATGCGAGATCAGAAATATTCTGTAAAGAATATAATCTAAAAGATATGTAAATTTTTTTCCCTTCAATTTCTATATTCAAATAGTGAATGCAAAACACATTTTCGTATTTATATTTTGGCAATAAATTAATTGATAAATATATAGATATGAATGCAATACAGAAATAGAAATCTTAGAAATCCTTTGAAATTGAAAAATAAAACATAAAATTACACGAAAAGACTGAAAGAGCGAAGAGATTTGCGTTTTGCTGAGAAAATCATTTTTCTGGGGATTATTAATCAGATAAGTCATACTTTCATTTCATATGTCTTCAAAATCATATGAAGAATAGCTTCAAAGATGTGTTTTGGCAGAAATAAATGAGAAATATATGGTTTCATTGCTATTACTTTTGGGTAATAGAAAAAAGAGAATATTTTTTATAGATTTCCTTTTTATGTGACTTTTTCTCTACTCTTCTATCAAAAGCCAAACCATTTAGTAAAAGGAAAACATATTTTCTTTGGAAACAGTTTAACAAATTATAAGATTATTTTATTTATTGATTTTTCCACAAAATAGTTATTGAATTCAATAGAAGCTGATTATGAAATCGCTTTTATCATTATGATCTTGATCACTAGTTACATATTTTTAGCTCGTTTATCAAATTATAAGATTCGGTTCTTATTGTTAGAAGAAATTTCATTCGGAACCTTTGAATATTGTGAATGAGAGAGTGAGTTAGCCCAGATAATTTGATTATTGTATTGGTAATTAAATTACCAAGCATCAATATCTCAACAGCATAGGCGAAAGTAGAGAGAAACTTACTTTAGCACAATTGATTCTTGCCACTGCTGGTTATTATCCAGCTATTGATAACTTGCACTTTCCTGCACTTGTATGTTTAAATGTGAGCCACATTGTATTTACGACAAAATATCATTCATTTCTATAATAGATTCGATACTTTGCTTAAATTTTATGGCTTTTTATAATGAATTAATTGTTTATTGATTTACACAATAAGTCAATCATTATTGCAATTAAAATAACTTTTGCGCAAAAGACTTAAAACAAAATCGTTCGACACATACTGTACGGCATTGTGGATGACAGTTAACACAAACAATACTGAGAACTAAGCTTAAGTTGAATGAACGGGGTCCTATATAGACATTAATAATTTCAAATTCAAACTGTCAACAAAATAACTTTATATTTCTGTTTTTCGATTCAAATTACCTCATATTTAGCAATCATTACATTCTCTCAACAATTTGTTTGAATAAATTATTTCCTCAAACCATAGGATATTTACTTTTTGAGAAAGTCATTGAGAAAATAAATAACCATATATGCAATTGTCTAACCAGGACCATATTAAGACAATTGGCTATTGATTAAAAATTATAATTAATTCATGCAATTACAGAGTGTCCAGCTTATAAAAAAGATAATGTACCTGTACTTTGAATTGACTAAGGTTGAATTTAACAGAATGAATTCTTGTTTGAATCGGACTAGATTACTTTGAATGAACGGGTCAAATTGAGGAACATTGGTTACAATTTGGTCAAAATCAGTCATTTCTGTCATATATTTCTAAGTATTCCTTAGCTCTGCTCTTCATAACTGATATTTATCCTGAATTGGAATAATTATCATCAAAATGATCCAGACCTGAAAGGTCTTCATTTTCTTTCAATACTTATAAGTAAACTCTTTTTTATCATTTTTCTCGTATATGAAAAAGAAAATACTGTATAATAATTGTATTATTGTTTGCTTCGATATTGCAATCATTGGTTGCATAAGAATTGTATTGAATTAACTTATAAATAGATTTCTCTTTCGTTTCGATTGTATTGTATTTTGGTTTATGTCGACTATAATTCAATTTAAGCATTAAAACGATCAAATGATATCATTATTTCTGCTTTCTTAAGTCGGCAATAAATATATACAGTATAAGTTTGAAATTCTTTATGCATTAAAAACTTCCTCAAAATATATGAATTTTAAATGAATTTATTTTAAACGGAATATCCATTGAAGTCATTTGAATACTGTTTTACGTGTTTATCTCACAAATCAGTTAAACATATTTTTTATGATTATTCAGCACAATATAAAAGCGAATAAAATGTACTGAAAGTACCAAAAAAGTGACTGATTTGCACATAGACTGCATAGGGCTGTTGTCTATCCACAGTAATGACCTGGAGACAAAGAAAAATATATAACATATTTAATATAGAGTTTTAAATTAAACACTGAGCTCATATTCAGTGTTAGTTTACCCGTAATATTCTTATAACCCGTATAACCAGATTCTTTGAAAATATGCCAGGTTCTTTACCATTGAGTACGTAATTGAGTGCAATAAGACACGATATATAGCTATACAGTAGATATACAGTAGCTATAATGTTTCAGCAAAGGTCCTTGGATATTCCTTTCAACCCAACTGATCCAAAATCATTATTAATCTTTTTAATAACATTAACTGAAATTAAGCTTCTGTTTCAGTGACTGTCCCGGCTATCATTGAGTAAAGCTGACAGTAATCTTAATAACTTTCTATGTTTACGAGTGTACTCGAGCACAATTTGATGCTAAGCTGAAACTAATAATTTTAGAATTGCAAAGATATGCCTAATATTCGTAATATTTTATATAAATATACAAAACATTTGAATTTATATTTTTCTATTCATTTCCGTCAGAAGAGACTAAACTTATACAAAGTGTTTGCAAAAGGACTTGGCCAGGGTATTTTGTCAGCTCATTTAAATCATTATAATTTAACTTTTAATTTATTAAATATTTTCGAAATTATATTCAACTCATTTAAACTTTATAAACAATTAATTTGATTCATTTCCTGGAGAAAATACCCTGGTTGAAATATTGTTGGAATACTGTAAACATAAAGTTAGAAATAAGACAAAAATCTTTTGATAATTTGCATACATTTATTGAGACTTAAATTAAATTGCATTTAAAAGAGTAAAACAGAATGTGTTCGCACATACAGAGTGCGAGTTGTCTTACAAATGTATGTTAGGGTCAGTTTACAGCATTGCTAAGGGGTCTTGAACTTGGCAGTGAAGACAATTAGAGCCTGTACTTTTGCTTACTCAACCACAAAGGTCTTTGCACTGCCAAGTTCAAGACCAATAGCAAGGCACTAGTCTGGTTACTGTTATGCAATATAATGATCAAGAAGAATAAATTTCATAGATATGAACAGTATACATTAACATTCTTTAGAAGCTTATATTCAGGATCAATTAGCAATGTGTATGCTTTTATACAATTGTTTGTATAAAAATGAACTTGGGCATACTCCTTTTACAGTAAAGAAGTTGCTGTGCTTTGTATAATGAAAATTATGATCTGAACCAATTAAAAATAATGCAAATCAACCATTAATTCTGAATACATTGAAAATGTTTTAGCACTCAATGTATAAATACCTTAATGTTTATCATAGCATAAAATGCTTTTACTTAATATTTTTTATTTAGCATTAAATTGTTGCAAAATATTCGGTTAATTAATTATTTATTTAAGATATGTTTATTCGACAAAATATAATTTTTCATCACTTTATACAGTATTTTCAAATATTGAGTCATTAAATAATATATAAATCATTAATTATATTCAAATTGACTGTATTCTGAGAAATAAGTTTTCGGTTATTCTGTATTAATCTTAGGAAATGGTTTATGAATGCCATCAGAGAACTGTGTTTTCATGTGAGAAATATTAATATTAAGTCAGAATATTGTATATTCAGACGTGAGCTCTAACGACAACATATTGTCAATCAGCCCAATGTTTGCAGTGAAGCCCCAACTGAGGCACTGGTGGATTCAATACCCTTTAAAAAGTATACTTAACGTATTATTACTAATTTACCAAGTAACTTATAATGAAATTGTTTAGTCAGGAGTAAATGTGTAGAAATATTTAAAAAAATTGGGTTCAATAATCAGTGCAAACAATTGCTCAATGTAGATTCAAACCCAATTATTTTCTATTTATCCCTTTTTTTAATTAAGTTTCAATAAATTCGATACAAATATAAGAATACGCTTAAAATTAAGGCAAACGATAGTATGTTATCGACCCTTCAATGTTACTTCACTGCAAACATTTGCAGCGCAAGATTTCTCTCGTATGGCTTACGGCTAATCTACGAATACATCAAAAATAATTTATTGCAAAATACAAAGAAAATATATTTTTTGCTCTTTTTCTTATAAATTGTGTTTTACTCTACTATTTGTTTTCATTTAATTTATTATTAGTTTGGCTTTAAATACATAATTCACTTCAGCTATAATTCACAATATATTGAATACAAAAAAACATAATTTACTCGAAGGAACATTACATAAGCGAGAGCGCCATAGACAGCACAAGGTGAGCTTGGTATTTAATCCAGGCTTTTATTTGATCGCTGTTTAAATCATAGTACGTTTTATATTGATATTCATAACTATACCCAGGCCAAAGTATTTGACACGAATCGAAAATTCGGTAATAAAAATATGTATTTAATATATTTAGCATTTAATAAAAAATATCTAGTTAATTTAAGCTTTTTAGTTTCATCTTTTTTTAATCTGAACTTAAGCGCATTCCAGGTCAGCTGAATTATTATTAAGTAACTGTAAATTCTGCCTGAATTGGCTCTATTATTACGCTTATTATTATTGATTGTTTGCATTATTTAATTGCATTCACAATACTGTCTATAATATCCCACAATTGAATCAAACCATAAGTATAGCCCGAAAGCAAGTTTTAGTCGATTTTATGAGTCAAAGATGTCTCTATCGTATCCATCAAAACATTAACTTTGGCTGAATTCTTGTCTAGAATTGTCTAGGTACTTTTGGCGAAAGATAAAGTAGTGTAATAGCTATGATGGTAGAAAAAGAGTCAAGGTATATTAGTGTTTGGTTGTCCCCACCTGTTCACTATCAGCTCAGTTATAATAAAGTACTGAATGTTTAAATTGTTTCACTGTTTGAGTCACACAATAAGAATAAATGATTAGATAATATGTGTACACCCTTGGTCATCGGTTATCATAAACTGTATCAGATAATTAAGGATCAATTATGAAAGAAATCTTACCTGGATATAATGCAACACATGTGATACGGGTACAATTTGTAGCAAATCATTGCACAACAAAACCTCAACGACAACACAAGTGATTCATTTGAAACATCAGTTTATCTCAAATTATTTTCGCATCGAATCGAATGAAAAATCGTATATAAGTCTGATTTTTCAGAGCAATTGTATGAATAAAATCAATACTAAAATAATTTATTAATAAAATTTTGAAATTAATATAAGAATGAATTCATTGGTTTTGTTAATGTTGTGCTCTTTTGCCTATTTGTATAGTAAGTAATCA
>JAQIWA010001180.1:0-20458 GCA_034693305.1 Eueremaeus valkanovi
TAATTTTTCAAATATTCAGCATATTTTTCAAAATGCCAATTATCAGGCTACAAATTGATGAAAACAGATTGAAAATCAAATTACCCAGTGAAAAGTTATTCAACTTTGAGCGACAGTACTTAGAGTTGTCCAATAGTGTATATCGAGTGCTTTATTTGGGAACTTTGTTGTGGATCCCAACCCTTCTATTCATTACAGTCATACTAATGCAAGTGATTCAGCCGTAAGCCAAGTGCTCTCAAAGAAACTATAGACCGATTACTCATTTGTTTTATTCATTATTTTAATTCCTATTTTCCAAAAATATTTTGTGATTTCTTTTGTTTTATAAATATTTTGTTCGCAATCTTATTGTCATTCTTTCGAAATAAAATATACTTTTATTAAACAAAACCTTTTAATAGAAAATATCATTTAATTTGGGGTAAACTTCGGTCAAGTCTTCACTGAATTTCTATTATTTTTTCCACTTTTTTGTTTCAATACTTTTTTTCGGTTCGATATAAGTATTGGTTAAACCAATAAAACGACTTATTTTCCTATTAATTGACGCAAAATATTAAGAATTAAAATATATATTAAATAAAAAGTCGGAAAAGACTCAGAAATAGTGGACAAGACTTACATATTTAGTAGAAAAGCAAAAATGTTTGGTTCGATCAGAACATTGATTATCGAAAACCAAATGAATGCAAACACAAAACCGACGGCTATTCCGACCAAACATTGGGACCAATAATGATATAACAAATAAATTCTATTAAATAAAAAAAATTAATTGAAAATAATTCTAAACAGAAAACAAAGATTGAGTTGAAGTGAACGGAAACAGACCGGGAATATACAACACCAGTGAATACCAGAGTTAGTATTGAAATGAGAAAAGTCTTGAAATAAATAGACTTTCGTTTAGTCCTAAAGACTATGAATAATAGACAATAGAATGTGAAGAATGCCATGAATTGGGAGTGTTGTGAAGGCATTCCGTAGGAACGGTTGGAATGGTGTTCAGCACCGGCTACTTGGGTGGGTCTCGACTGTCGGAACACTCGCTTCAAGACAAGACACAGACATTCGTTGAGCAGTTGTCCGAAGAAGAAGAATATCTGAGACATGAATAAGACTTTTACAACAAATATAATTCAATCAAAAAATAATTGCTTTTCGTATAAAGTATTTCCAAAACATATTTGAATTCAAGTCATTCACGAAATTGAATCAAAAACTTTTTACAAATAAATATATTTTTAAACAAGCACGAACTAGCGAGTATACCAGGGATCTACTGGTAATAATTTTAACCATTAGAAGATAATTGGGTCAATCGGTATTCATATCTATAGTATTTAGCTGTAGTAACACTGGTTTAGCTGTACTAACAATCACAACAATTGGTGAAAAATTTTCAAATTTTTGAAAAACATGAAAATGAGTATAATTTTCAAAATGAAAACTTTTACAACAATGGTGCATGGACAGACGGACAGACGTACGGACAGACATAAGCGAGTATACAGAGCTGAAAATATCATTAAATGGGAAACAAAATGAATAAAAATGAGTTCAAAAATATTCAGCATTCAATCGATTGATGAAATTCATTGAATATTCAAAAAATTTCTTGAAATTCATGGTTAAAATCGTTGACTATTTTTGTCTGCATTTCATGTGATATTCATATCATTAATATTTACGCAATGAATGTCCCGAACAAAGAGTGAAAGTGTTATGAATGCGACCACAACTCCGAACGGAGTCAATGATATCAATGCCATTGTCTGTCCGAAGAGGTCATCTGCACAGTGGGTGACAACACAGACAATACAATCACAGTTCAAATCAATTGGTTTTTCAAAAAACAAATCTTCAGTTTTGCAGACCTTTTGGGTACAAGACATGTGTCAGCGATAATGGTATCCATTCTTCTGCCGATAAATCCATTTGTTTCTCAACTTTCAGTGAAATTAATTGCTATTAAAATATAATTAATTATAAATAAAAACATTTAAAACTATAGATAAGATCCAAAAGTTTTAATACAAAAGTAGTGAAAGATTTGTCGGAAAACTGTCTGCGAATCGCAAACTGTTTGCGTAAACAAACTTAAAGTGTATTGAAATCACGTGACGACTCATAGACTACTATATAGAGAGACATCTGTCAGACATACAGACAGACAGACTTTGGCTATAATTTCAGTATTACTGTAGTTATATTAACAACTGATAGAAGGGCAGAATATGACCATGATAATTAAAAGAATTAACTCGGGTATCATTTGCAATATAAATGTTCTGAGCGTTGCCCTGACTAAGCTTGGATATTTTTTCTTCAGCTCGTTATTCCAGTTCCTGAGAAAAGTAAATAAATATTGATATCATTTAAAATACAACACAAAGTATTTTTAACCTTTCTAGTTTGGACACTAATTGTTCCGACTCATCTTTTGCGGGACACTTATATAAGTCATCAATTTTAACGTCTTTTTTCAGACCCCGAATAAATAATCTGAATATCCAGCTATAATTTGATTTTATACGAAATAATTTATATATGGGGGCAGTGGAGGTATAAGTGGGTATACCCCCTGTTTTTATATGATTTGGAGGAAAAACTCGAAAAAGGGGGCACTTTTGGGCAAAAAGTGATGGCAAACCACTGTTGGCAAAAATTTTTGCCCCCCCTGTCGTTAGACCCATTGCCTACCTCTGATTTCGAGGCTCGCCAGCTCTCCATCTTTAGCATCATTTTTAATAAATGACACCACTGTATGTGTATCTGTAATACTGTGTATTTGATATTATTATATTATTATCTTTTAATCTATTTTTAAGTCCACTTTCTTTAGAAGGGGACTACAGTATAGGGGACATTCTGCACTGCACTGTCTTTCCGCCTTCCCCACCGGCCACCTTAACTTTTTAAAACAATATCAAGGCTTATTTTCCGATCAATATAATTATTACAGTTTAAGAATTATTTGGAAATTATTGAAAGCATAATATTTTTGTTAATTATTTGATTACAGCTTTTGAAACAATAATAGTGTTCAGTCTGTGCGCTATCGTTAAGACAGTGCAGTTCATGAAGTTATGTCTAATAGTCCTCTGTATGAGTGCATCGGTTTTGTGGTCGACATTAGCGGTCGCTTCGTCTAACACAAGGATCCGATTCCTCCGCAGTATAGCTCTGGCCAAACAGATCAGTTGTCTTTGGCCTACACTTAGGTTTCCTCCGCTTTCAGACAACTGGTAGTCCAGTCTTCCGGGCATTTCATAGACCGCATCCTTGAGCTGCACCTCTTCGAGCACATCCCACAGCATATCCTCCGTGTGCTCATCGAACGGATCCAAGTTCTTGCGCAGAGAACCGATGAAAGCGATCGGATCCTGAGGTATGATTGATATCTTTTTCCTCAAGTCGTGCAGACCTATTGTCTTGGTGTCGATGCCGTCTATGACTATACTACCTGTGCTCTCATGCATTCTGAACAGTGCCGTCAATATAGAGCTCTTTCCGGCACCGGTTCGGCCAACGATTCCCACTTTCTCTCCGCCTCTGATCTCACAGTTCAGTCCATTGAGTGTCGGTTTCGGACTGTTTTCATAAGTCAGCGAAACGTCTCTCAACTCGACCCTTCCTTCTTGTGGCCAATCGGCCGGTGGTCTGTTCGCACTTTCCAGCTCTGCCTCCGATTGCAGTCTCGAATACTCGAGTATCCGCTCGACTGATGTCATCTGGTTTTCAACTTCAGCCGACTGCCTGACCCCCCACTGGGTCACATTAGTCATACCCAAAACCATTGTGAAGACCAGTCCCGCTATTCCACCGGAAAGACCTGCAGGTATTCATAACAATAGCTTAAGCTTCCAAATAAACCTTGTCTACATTCATACATACCCTCATAGAATATCATGAGAATCAATGCGACAACAAATACGTATAGAACGCACAGCCAGTCCATTACTACTCCTATAAAATTATTATTTATTATTTATATATCCATATATTTTTAAAAATTTAGTTAACCTTTGGTCAATTATTGATTCATTGGAATTCTTTGATTCCCGATATATTTAATTATTATATGTGAACCAGTCTATATTGTTCAAGTTGCTTTTATTTACAGCTTTCAATATATTCTTCTTTTTTTGCATTTTTATCTTAACTTTCTATTGACTGCTACTAAGTTTAAGCTATATAACTAGTAAATAGATCAATGCACCAAGAGCATTTAGAATATGTAAAAATTACATAAATTTAATACACAGAATAACCAAAAAAAAAAGTTGAGCTTGCGCTTATTTTAAAATGGTTCTTATATTTCAAAAACCAAAGTATATATTTCCCAATTGTTTTTCTATTCGCCAGAATTGTACAATTATTTGGAACAATGTAGTTTTATAATCTACTTCTGGTCAATTTACAGCTTTAAAATAATAACAGTTAAAATAATGTTTTCAGCTATAAATATAAATGTGATATAAATTCCTGAAAAATACATACCCAGAGCCCTTGAGGCACAGTAGCACATGACGTAAGTGGCCGTATGATCGTTCTGATACCTGTAGTACTGCTGTTGGAACAGACCCTGAGCTCTGAACGCACGGATTGTCGCCAAACCATTCAGTGTTGTAGTCATGTGGTTATACATTGGACTCCGGGCTATATTTCGGACAAATTGCAAGTTTAGTGTAATTTTGAATTCAATTCCAAACTTTACTCATAATTACCCATATTTTCAAACCTTTTCAGATCTCTTCCGGTCTTTATATAAATCCATCGAATTTGTAGTATAAGTACAATCAGAACAAACGCCGGAATTATTAGATAATAATTGGCTAAAGCGACCACAATTAGGGTTCCGATTATCTGGGTCACAATCTAATTGTGATAGATTAAATATAAGTGCATAATTATAGTATTAACTTGATAATTTTTTAAAAATAAATGAAATGGGTCAAATGATTCAAATTATAAGTTCCATAAATGATATATTGATATTCGGGTGAAATTCTAATTTGTTTTAATAAAATTATTTACAGTTTTCTGACGAAAAGATTTTTAATTCTATTTCTGCAATACTAATCAAGGTCTAACCACTGGAATATATATTTCATTTAAATTGTTGAAGCAAATTGAAAAATCTAAAAGTACCATGTTTAAATCATACAGACATAACGGCAATTGTTCGTCGATTATTCCGATGTCTTTTGTGAACCTATTCAGTATTCGACCTGAAAATAGATGAAACGGAATAAAAAAAATTCTCAAATTATTTAAAACTTTAAAAATTCCGTACCGACGGGATTGTTATCAAAGAAAGCTATGGGAGCTCTCAACAGTCGGAAAAATAAGCGATTGTGCAGTTTGACGGATGCTATGATACACATCATGAAGAAAGTGGCGGAACGTATGATCAGAGTTACGAATGTTATGATTATTAGAACCGAAAATATAATTATGTTTTGGCTTTCATCGTATGGCTCATCACTTGTCATATTACGCGCGTCTTCTTTGTCGGTCCTATCAATCAAATTGTATTCAAATTATTACCTAGAGTAAATATTTTATAGGACCCCCCCCTTGCACATCTTCTATTTTATATACTGTATCATAGAATTAAAGCTCAAACCATTCTGAAAGCCATATATCGCTGTAATGGAAGAGTCCTTGCGATACAAGTGTTGAGACCACGGTCAACACCAGTAGCACAGGACCGGCACCGGCCCTCATATAATCCCAATAGACGACACCGCTTATGGAACCGACAGCTTTGACCTCATCTTCAATTTTCGGTTCACATATTTGTAGTTCAATCTGTTATTGTAGAAAAACAAGCAAGAACATTAATACCAGCGAGTATTCATAGATAATAAAGTGGAAACACGTACGAATATTCAGGACAAATAGAATATTAATTTTAATGGCTACGAGCTAAATTTGTTAGTTATGCTACCATGTTGATTTTATCTTAATTTCGATCGGGAAATGATATATAAACTTATATAATATTGCATATAATCAGGAAAATCTTAAAATCAAAGTTGAATAAAATCTTTCAGTTCATGATTTCATCGAAAAAGTTGTGAATAAAAGTTGAGAAAAAAACCCAAAAAACGATATGATTTTTGCATTCATTTGAACCAAACTCTCTGTTAGTTAATATTCATTCGTTTGTATAATTTTGTACTAAGTTATTAGTTTATTCAATAAGTCACTACTATTTTCACCTGCCTCACTCTGCATATATCATCATGTTATATTTGTTGAACCCGATCACTTTGCTATATAGTTGCTATAAAGGCTATGATGAATGTTCACTACTTGGGACTCCCGGAGTCCCAAAAAGTGATCGTAGTTTATGACAAATAAAAATATAATTTTCATAACTTAATCAAAAATATTTTTAGATTCTCTGACATTTAGTTTTGTGCGCAGAGATGTCAAAACTCTTTACCAGTTGTGGCACAGTTGGCATAATTGTATGATTGGGTAAATTGTTAATAATTAGAAACTTATAAGAAATTGATTCCAGCTTAAGCGAGAAATTAGCAAATTGAACATGAACACTCATTGATCTTCACTGATTAACTAGATTATTTTGCCTTTCAAATGATCTGTCTTATAAAAATAAAATCATTTAGATTTTTCACTTAAATTCTTTGGAATGTTTGAAAAATTCCGTTGACGTGAATGACAATCAAAAAGAAATCTTGAAATACTTATAGAATATCTTAATCTTGATTATACCGTAGAAGTAGAGTTGTGATGTGCAGACAACCAAGGATGAAATGATGAATTTTGGTACTCAAGACAATATAGAAGAGATGATTAAAATTGCAGCCAATTCAGGGAGAATTTAGCCTATTCTGGCTGTAATAGGTTTCTAGCCTGGTATATTCTAATTCAGGATAAATATGAAATAATATCCTTAAACTTAGGTTGGTGACATTCAAGCATCAACACATTGGATTTATCCTGGCACGGTAAATATGGTCTATGTTGCATATACCTTGCATATATCCTGGGTTTATAGTAAAATAAATTGATTTGTGAATACTTTCGTTTCAATAAATTTTAAAAACGATAACATTTTGAAAGAAATATAAATCAAAATATGAGTAATTATAGCCCAGATATTTTCAAATCAATTGTAATTTTAATCAATAACTAAATGACTATTAATTTTGGATTATTTTTAAAAATATTTTGATTTAATGAAATGAAAATAAATGTTTAATTCATTCCAAACCAGAATTCAATTGATTTGAAATTCTGTTCTTGTTTTTACTCCACATTAGATTAGTCTACTGTCAGACTAAGTAAACTAATTTCTGAATTTTGGCACAGATTCTGAACTATAGATGAAATGTGAGGACAGACAGAGAGAGTCAGAACATAACAGAAACGAAACGATCTTTTCTTTAAATAATGTGTAATAAAAAACAAAGGAATCGAAAGACTTATTGAGTCTGATATGAAATCGGAAAAACAGAGAAAACGATTGCTTATCCGTTCAATAAATCTATTGACGCTTTCTATTTGACCTAAACAGAGATGGCCAGACATGGTCAGGCATCAATTCTTTACCATTTCAATCTTGTACACTCAAATAGTTGGGGTCTAACAATTAGCCATTGAGCCGGGTGGTGCATATCGGGTATATTAGTACTTAATTCAAATATTGATACAATAAAACTCAACTCAATAAAGTGTATGTGCATAATAATGTGCTAGTTCAAAAGATTTATCTTGAGTGTAAGTCATGAAATGTTATCCCTGGAGTAAATACTGAATATATTTATCATATAAATAAATACAAAAATAATTGAAGGAAAGATCATTTGTTTGACTCACTTGTGAATACTTAACTACTTTACAGGCGATGTTTCCGGCATAGAAGCCAACAGTGGTTTTCCAGGCTATATCTGTGGCCACGTTAACCAACCCAACCGTCAAATCTTGAAAAAGTTTATAAAAATTCAAATATTATTTGAAATAATTTTAATTCATAAGAATTGGATGAATTGACCCGTACTCTCAATTTGAGTTTAACTAATGCCTTACAAATTAATTCTACACAAATAATCTATTTTGGGACTCAAATGATCTAGGACATTATCTCAAAATTGCTTTGATACTACAAAGAGATTATTCGATATATTGATTTATTATTGGTTCAATGTCATCGATCTCATTTATGAGGGGCTAATAATAATTTGTTTTTACATGAAATCTGTAAAATTAAACCAAAAATAGTGAAAACAAATTTAAATCAATGAAAAAGCATTTATTTTCAACATTTTGTTTCATTTCTCTTAAAAATCTTTTCGATGCGAATAAATAAATAGTTTGACAGACTGTATGAATGCAATACAATCAGAGATAGGCAATGTGTCTGACGACAGGGGGGGCGAGCCAAAAATTTTGGCCAAAAGGGGTGCAATGAATCAATTTTCTCCAAAAAAGTTCCCATATTTTCGAGTTTTTGCCTGCAAATCATCGATAAACAGAGGGGGGTCAGCCTCAATCAAAATCACAGGGGTATACACCCATTGCCTATCATTGCAATACAATATATCAAGAACATAGAACGGAATAAATCTGTCTATTAATCAATTCATGAGAGGTCATATCAGTTCAATTCCTGATCAATGAATATAAAATCTGTTATGTAATGTCAAGTAAATGTTACCTGAGTTGCACTGAATACAATAATGAGTACTCAATCATTTATATTATTACTGTATAGAATATTACTGTATAAATGATTTGTTAACTAATTATTATATTCAGTGCAACTCAATCGTCAATACATTTATATTATGTTTGTACTAAATATACGGTAATAGAGGATATGATGGCAAGCGTTTGTTTACACAAAATTCATACTACAGTACTGTATATACCATTCATGAATACAATTACGAATATATTGATTATATGAAACATCTATATTAGCTGTCAATCACTATCTTCTGCTAACTCTACTCATTATACAGTATTAAACTTAACTTTCGTTTTTGTATTACTGGGTGTTTGAACACATTTTGTAAGATTAAAGATTAAGAGAGAAAATTACCTTCTATTCACTCATTAGTAATGTTTATGAATATGAAATTATTTTGACTTTTTCGTCAGCTTTTGCTTTTGCCTAACTCATTGTGAATGCCATCATTCAGTTGTTATGGATAGTTAGAGTGGGCTATACTGTACTCCTTATAGCGTATACTCTAATAGTATTAGTGAACACCAGTTTCACAGCACTGCTCTCACTCAAGTCACTCATCTGTATGTCTCATATAACGTGAATAACGTGAATGTCTTAATGTTTTTATTGTTTCAGACAATATTTATCACTTGAATGACTAATTTGTCTGCAATTCTCAGAAATGTTTTCATAAATATTAAGAAAACTAAATAAGTATAAAAATAATTCATTTATTATATGAAAATTAATGAATAATAAGAAAATAAATGATGAGTTATATTCATAGGACTGTCATATTTCGAGCTCTCAATTATTCTTCTGCTCAACAATTCTGAATGTTTGACAATTTTTTGTCACTCAAAATAAGACAGTTTTTAGATTTGAAGTCAATTCTGAACTGAAATTTCAATGTCTTCATAAAATTTGGTTGAATTTAATGCTAAACTCACTTTATATTTGCATTTATATACTAACGATAAAACTATGCAAAAAAACTAAATATATTAGCGAAAAATATTCTGTATAATAGAAGAATAAATAGCCTGGTTCAGTAAACTAATAAAATCCCAAATAATTTTATTAATGTATTGTTTTTATTCGTATTATAGCGATTAAACATCGATTTCTTGAACACTAATAACAAAAATACTATATTATGTGTTATATAGTCTATAAGTTCGCATAACTTAACCTGATTTAACCCAAACTCTGCTAAACCAGATTCACTATAATTTATTATTGAATATATTTATAATTAGATTTGAATTTATATGCATTCATAATGTAATCTAAAAGCGAATAAAAGATGAATTTAATTTATTTAAACAGAAATTATTCTATCCAGATGCATTTTGCACTGTTCTGAATGCTGTTCACTATTAATGCAAATTAATTAAGTTAACAAAATTGTTAAACTCATTCAAATATTTGTAGTTAATTAAAGTTTTATTAGGTTTTTGTAAACTTTTAAATGGTTTCCAAATTAAAGTTTGAATTTTTTCCTATTTATTTGATTGTCTAATGAAGTAAATATTGAAAACATTTTTTATACAGTTTTACAAGTCTTGTTAGAATTGTTAGACTCTATTAAATAAATAAAAACAATTTGTGAGTCAAACAAGTTTTAGGAGAAAATTGAAAATATTTCGTACTTTTCTATTGGATCGAGTCGTGCAGTACTGACAGGAATGTTATGACAATCGGTAATAATGCGAATGCATTGAACACTGTATGTCTGTATGCACTGTAAGGACGACATGCTGTCAGTGCCCATCACTTGTCTCTCAATATTCTATCTATTTTTTCGATTCTTTTTATTGTAATGAAAGAGTAGGCGACGGATAAACTGAATATAATTTTCTCCGCAGATGTCTTTCGGCCATTCCTACCGACGCTCTGCTAATGTCAATGACATCTCATTTAGTAAAGTAAATCAAATTTACTCCTCATTACGTCTATTCACTGTTTGCGGTTATATTTATATTTGTAATTCAAAATTATAGCTCATTTCTGTGTCGATCATCTGATAAGCAAATAATGAGTTGAATTCAATTTATACAAACATTAGTCGAACTCATATTTACTAATTATATTTATAGACCTGACTGTCAAATGTCTGTTCAAATGCCAGTTCGACTCAATCCCTAAATTATAAATATAGATAGTATTAGAAAAGACAGACTTACCTGCAATGGCCAGGTGCATTATAAAGAAGTTCATTCTGGTCTTCCTGTTTTTCGATTTGAGCAATGTGATCAGGACTGAGCAGTTTCCGAACAGTATCAGTGCCAACAGAACCCATAGAAATATTAAAGTCTCCGTCTGTGCGAATACAATAAATAAAATATAATCAAAATTTTGTTACAAATTGTAATTAAATTGCTTTTAGAGTTACGGTTAAACTGTCTATTCATTTGACTTTACAGTGAGTTTAGAACTCAAATGACTCGAAATCGATATTTAGTCAATTGATTAAGAATTATCACATCAATTGACAGCACTCTGTGAATGCCTATAAATATTTTATTAGTTTCAGTCCATTATTTGTAATTAAGCCTGGCACAATAATGGCACAATAATGGCGCAACAGTAGCACAAACATGAAACAAGTTTGTAATCATTGAACGAAAGCAAATGCTTTTCCTCATTAAATTCGAATTTTGAAGAAAGGACAATTGGTGGACAAAAATAGAATATATCGAGGTAAATATGTCATCAGATTCAGCAGAAGAACTAGAATTGATCCATGGATTGAGTGATTCCCTAATCGATGAAAATCCAATAGAGGAAAATAAGCCGAGTGGTCATATGAATTGGGTACCCGGGATAAAAGACTATTTGTTTTAATGGAAAAAATGCTTTGAATTTTTTTGTGTATAAACTATTGTATCGTATATACAGTTTGTATCGAGTCATTTGTCTTCATTTTGTTTGAAATCATTTCATAAAAACGTATTCGACTGTAAAAAAGAAAAAGTTTTTAAAATAAACTTTTATTCACTTTTTCTTACTTTAAAACGATATTTAAGTTGTCTATCATTCCTAAGTATTTCCGTAAGAATGCAAAAAAATCACTTTTTTAGCAGCTTTTATAAAAAAAATTATAATAATAAGTAAATTATTATGAAATTTGATATTCAAAAACTGTTTCTCTTTATATTCAGTACTTAATACAAGGCTTAAAATTTAGCCTTAAGTGTAGAGATGGCCAATCAGAACAAGTGCTGACAAATCCCTAAAGTTTTTAAAATTTGGAAATATTCGTGAAACTTATATTTTATGCCAGTTGTTCCTGCATACAAATTGTTCGCAAATTTAGCTTGTACAGTAGAGATCGATTTTAATTGCAATAAATTATTTCGAAAATCGGTATTCAACTCATTTCAGATGTTTTTTAAACCATTTTTAACCAAAAACTGAAATTATTGCTGAATTTCATAGACCAGTAACGCCCCCTAAAATTGACCAGATGTGGCCACCTGTGATCATTTAATTTTTCTATTCTATTCACTGAAAAACAATAGAAGAGCTAAAACTTGAATTCTGAGGAATAAATTTCAAATAATAAATGCATTGAATATTCTTTGTCTATATTTTTTAGAGATTTTCAAATTCCTTGAAGCGTTAAAATGACAATATTTTTTCCTATCGAACCCATTCATACCAATCCTTTCTGTCGTTTAGTGTCATTCATGTCTTCTGTTTCTTAAAAGTGATTGAATTTCACATTTTTACAAATGTATGAAAAAGTCAATGAAATGTCAAATATATTTGAATTGCAATCACAATAATGTCATTCATTTTTATTGAGAAATGATTACAATTTTCGTCAATTATAAAGTCGTTTATTGTTGTCTTAAGCATAGAATTTAAACAAGGCTATTTCTGTGTCTATAGATTACACGGAGCATTTACTGTAGTTTTGCTTCTATTTCTCTAAACCAATACAGTATATGAAAGTAACAAAAATACATTTTATGTAACTTATTGTTTCAAACTTTTCTATTATTTATATTCTCTTACAATAGCCTTATTATTAAATACAGATTTGAATATATTTTCTATAATAACGTCTTTTGGATTATGTAAGAAAAATGATATTTCAAAATATTTCAGAAATGTCGATATCAAGGTAGGAAAAGGAAATGGCTGTCTCTAAATACAGAGATAGATCAAATCTTGAATTATTTTGATTAAACAAGAGATCAATAATAAGTAGAAATTCATATATTAATTGTCGGATTATATATATACTGAAAGAATTGGGAATTCAATATACGGTACAGAGTATTGATATGAATATAATACTAATTATGGGTTCAAAGAATCGAGAGTTTTCTGGAATTGGATTATTCCTGAAATAGATCTCATTAAATTCAGTGATGCGCAAGATTATTATGATCTCTATAATCATAAAAAGGTATTCATTTGTCAGAAAAAGGAAACGAAATATATTCACAATTATTGGCATTAATTTTTGGAAAGTTTTGCGTAAAAATTGTAATCAACCAAAAGATTACTCTCTTTATTGTTAGATCATATTACAGGTCATATTTGATTTATATTCATGTTATCAAAAATTTGAAATTCACTAAAACTCTGATAGCGCTCATAGAATACAAAATTCAGTGACTTTTCTAAACACTGATAACAATTATTAATTGTGAATAAAATTGTATTTATGTTAATAAATCATTTCATTGAATGCACAATATTTTCATTATTTATATAGAATTACATTAAATAATAATTTCCTGTTTTTTTTATTTCTTATAATTTATGTGACATTTGAAATATTGATGCAATCGATTCAATGGCTATTTTCGATACAATTCTGTGCAATCAGTTTTGTGGCTAAATCTCTCTCTTTTAATGTTTATTCTGTTTATTCCCGATTCAGATAACAAAGAAGAATATATTTCGGTATAGAATAGAATACAATACAAACTAATCTAATAATGCCATTCCGGAAGACATGAATGTAGACCGAGCCAATCTGAGCCACTCTGGGCCAGTTTGCTTTTAAATCATTTGCAAGTATAGATGGTTTCAACTGATTAATTAATATTTGCTTACAAACCCATCAATAATAAAAATCTCATAAAATAGACCCAACACTATTCAGTGATAAATGACTAAAATTTATGAAAACAAAGATATAATGCTGAATAAAAGTGCTGCCAAGGATGTGGGGCTACGCTACACCCACTCGGCCGCTAGTCCTTACAGTTCTTAACTAAGTTTAGTTAATCTTCAGTTTTCACTTTCAACTCCAATCTTATTCTTTTGAGTATTTTATTTAATTAAAGTTATTAATGATGAGAGTCTTTAATCATTTTATGGCTTCACTTAAAGTAATTTTTGAGAAATCTTAAATAGGATCAAGGTAGAAACAAAGTCATTAAAATGTTAGCAAATATATGCTATAAATAGAATATTTATTCTTTTGAATATAAGGTTGAAATAACTGTTCACAAAATTGGGCTTATTTATGCTGAGCATAGTTTTGAAAATTTTCATAATGATTGCAACATGCTCACTTGATCATCATTTTGAAATATCATATCTTATATAAACTCTTTTGTATTCAAAATCATTTGAATATAAATAATCGCTTGAAATATTGAGTCAAAGATCACGAAGACTTTAAAAGCAGAGATAAATAGCGGAGAGAATAATGTTTTGATACATTGCCTCAAAGAATATTAGACTTTATATACAATGAATTCTTTGCCCAAATTGTTCTAATACTCAAGAATTCGCTCAAATAAAACAGTTCTTTTGAAAAATTACTTTAACATCAAAAAAGATGAAAATAAAAATTTATGGAAACAATTATTGTGCCGGATATTACTGACAATTTTTCAGTTTATCATTTGAAAACAGTCGAAACAATTAACTATTATGAAAGCTAATTCTGTGCTGTGCTGGATCAATTGAATTTAATCCATTTTAAACTAAGAAACAGAAATTAAGTAGAAATTAAAAATCTTTAATAAACGGAAATAACATTATCTGAATTGATAACGAATTGAATCAATTAATTAATTCATAATTCAAAAAATGTTTTCATAATTCGGAACATTTGTTGAATAGAAAGCCAATTATGATTGCAATCCAATGGATAATCGCATTACACGATTAGGAAGTTCTTTCATAAGATATTCTATAACACAAAAAGTTGATTCCACGAAAACGACTGTAAGAAAGCACAGTTGTATAGATTTATCAAATTTAAGTGAAACTGCATTTTATTGTATCTACTGTACTGGTGCTGTACTGGTACGGTATTGCCAATTATTGTGCACAAGTAGTGTTGTTATGGTTTATCCATTTAGTAATGACTTTGAAACAATATTTGCCATAAATTATATAATAAAATATTTGAGTTAAGAACCAATTAATTATAACAATATGAGTATTGACTGGAAATGTCGTTTTCTCTCATTAGGACTTCTGAAGGAAGGAATGGAAACACATCCTCATAAGTCATTTGGTAAGTCATTGCGAGAGAGTATTACTTCGATTTAAGAGTAGGTTTATTATAGATAAATCGTATGGAGCGCTGAAAAGCCTGGTATCGGTGCTCTCCTCCCTCTCCTCGTCTGCCGGGTCTCACAGGCCAACAGTAACTCTATTTGTTCTGTTGTGCCAAATGATAGGAATCATAAATTAAATGTAATAACTCTTATAAATCCTTACACTTAATGATATCAACAAAAATATAAGACAATTGAAAAACTGTGTGTTTAGACCTGTATTAGACTTTGTCTATTGTTTTGACTCTAATTCTTAGCTAAGATTAAATTATAGCCGACTTTACTAAGACTTAAATTATATAAAAAACTAAATAGAGATCAAATCGCTTGACTTAAACGAATGTTACTTTTTATGATTGCTTTACAATTGAAAGACTTTTCCGCAGAAAAAGTCAAACAATATTTATTTCATTATATGAAGACTTTTATTATTATATCTGAACTCAATATGAATTCAATGTTCTCTTCGCTCCAACTATTTGTTTTAATATTTGAGCTAAGCTGCATTTTTTTCATTTTATTTTGCTTATGAATCAAAACTCTTAAAGAATTTGTGTATTTAAGCGCAAATATAGAAATCAAATTCACTTTTTTATACATTTCACTTCAAATATGTCGTTCAGAATATTATTTATTTAACATTCATATTACAAAAATTTAAGGCAAAACTGATTTTCTAGATTTTGAAATCAGACTTTAGATAAGAATTGCTGAACAGTTTGTAATGAAATAAGTGACTGAAACTCATTATAAGCGAATGTCAGTAAAGCGGAAATCTGTGTTCACTTGGAGTTTGACTTCAAAACAGTCTTCAATACATTGTTGAATAGGCTTTTGAACGACGAAAAGTGATACTCAACTAAATTAGCTCTGTTTAGAGGAAAGAAACTTTTTACCTGTCATTTACAGCTTTATCCTGGAGTTCGTTGAAGTGTAACATATTTTAAGCCAAGAACGTCAGGAAAGCTCAAAAACAATCAATTATTTCATAAATCACAACACATTCTGATCTAATTTGTATTAATATTTTATTTAATCAAAATAATTAAGTGTTTAATCGAGAGATTTATTCAATATTTTACTCATAAATGTCTATTTTAAGCATAAAGTTTCAAAAACTAAGGAATGCATAAAATTTTTGTTCATAGAATTGTATTCAAAATAGAAAATAATTTCCAAAAAAATATATTAAAAATAAGTTTTGGACATTGATATGGAATTCAATGAATTGCACATTGATCATAACAGGGAGGGTTCTATAACTTATAGTCAAAACTTTTCAATTCTAATATATATAAAGCACTGTACGGAATATATAAAAAGTATCCAGGTCTAACATTTGGCAAAAAATGAAATTTTATGTAATTTATATCTCGATTGCAAAAGTTGTTATCATTATTAATAAAGATTTGCTTTCTAAATAACGCTTGTCCCTGATGCAATTGCCTCCACTGTACAAGGCTATAAAAACATTCCCAAATTCATCCAGGCACATGCAATGCCATCCACATTCTATGGAAGGAAATGTCTTAAATTTTTTATGAATGCATCCATGCAGTTTGAGGCAATTTAGCGCAAACTGTTTTGGTGGCTGACATCTTATACGAATGACTTGTAAGAATGACTGTGCAATTCATAAATATGTGACTCAAATGCTTACCTTTTTTTTGAAATAAAAGAATTTAATAATAATTCCGATTCGAAGAAAAATTTTATTTTTTATTCGGAATAATATTTTTGGATTAATATTATTAATAAATCGATTTATTTTATTGAAGGAATTGGGAATATATTGGTTCCATGGAATTATAGACCAGGTTACTTTGCAGTGATGGTCAGGACTGACTGATTCACTCAATTTCTATAGTATTAGCTTTTGATGACTACAATAGTCAGACATATTAATGAATTGCAGTCATTGGGAAAAAGTTGAAAATCTATTGTTTAGAATGAGTTTATATTATTTGATTAGAATACTGAATGAAATCTATGAAATGGTTTTGACTGTTAAGTTGGGATTCAATATATTGTGTGATTGAATAAGTTATATACAGTTTGCATTATACGGGATCAATTTGTCATACAGTGTGGCTTATAAATGGTAGCAAAGTTAAAAGCTTCCTGGACAACTGAATTCAGTCTTTATTTACACTTCATTTTAACAATTTAATAAAGGAAAAGTATCCTGATTGTATATATTGACTAGTTGAAAAACTTGGTTGTTCACCTAAAATGGGTTCGACCGTACAATTCATTAACATTTTTTCATGTCTTCTGAGTTATGCTCTCATAAAATATTTGCATTAAACGAATGGAAAGAGAAAAAAAAATTATCTGAAAAGTTGAGAAAGAATTGAAAGTTCTAACTGTAAGCAAAACAAATGATCCAGTACTCAGAATTAATGACATTTCTCAATTCAAGCGATTTCATTGGCGGCTTCTTATCTAATCTAAACCAAATTTTTCGGCTCTGCTATGGCTTATGAACACTGACGACAAGTTTTATAAATCGAAAAGCGATTCACTCTTTCTCTATATTATACTCCAAATGTTTAGTCAGTAAGCGATATGATTATCGCTCACTACAGTAGTTAGCGCCGACTTTCCAGACACCCATTCAGTTCACATGAGATTTACAGTATATTGAAATAGATTTATAACAATACTTACCTGTAATGTAATACACTATTCTAGTAATGACTGCATTGTTTCCGATAAGTTATTGACAATAACTGACAAATAAGTGATACTCATATAAATTCGGACATGCTTTCGATATGAGCAAGATTACTTTTCATTTCTAAGTGTTGCTTAATATGAAAGGACTTTGTAGGAGGATTGCCAATTGTTTCCAATATAACCATGAGTTGCAATAAGCAAGCTAATAAAATGAATAGAGTACAGGACTTTCAACTTAAGCTCAGACCTAACCCCTCTCCAAAAATTAAGCTATTCTTCATATACGTAATTGTGTGTAGCAAGCTAATTTTGGGCAGGCGCTAAGGTTGAGGGTTAAAATGAAAGCACTGTTACATTATTATACTGGTGCACTACAGTAGTACAGGTGTAGTACAGGTGTCAAATCTGGATCCCTTTAACTTTCTTAAAGTTTTCAAAACCAATAGCTTTTATGCGAATATTCAGTGAACTGTGAAAATAGTTTCAATCGATTTCTTTATAATCTAAAATACAATTTAAAATTTTTATCCAAATTCAATGTGAATCAGAATACAGGTCAACAGAATCGCTATTTTGTTACAATATTCAACACATTTGAAAACATGATATTAATAACAAAAACAGATTTTCTTTCTTTTTGTCACTACTATTCTCGTAATGCAATTAATTGATTGAAAAATCTTTACATTAATATTAATACTTTTGTTGTTATTATTAAATTTTTTGCTTATATTTATACTATTTATTACAAATAAGAATGAATTATATCAGAAATATGTCAGAAAAAGAAGTGTAGAAAAAGTTTTTAGATATTAATGGAGTGAAAGTCGAATTAAATTAAGTTTTTGAGTAGTAATACATTTTACTGTTTTTATGTATTCTCTTATTCGTTAAGTTCTAATGCTTTGACTTTTTAATGCAATTTCTATAAAAATTCTTTCGAAGAAAAAATAGTGAGAAAAGTGTTGTTATCAACGAATTCTTACAATAATAGTTGCGCTCAAATGTAATACTAAGCCGAATATCATTTTAAACACTTTGAAAATTTTGTGAATAAGAATAAGTAAAACTAAACAAGACTGAAAAGAATTACAATAATTCCAGTCTTATTGCTATAAAACTTACGAGTTAGTTCAAATATTAAGCTTCTTGGTACAAGCGTGGTAAACTATATACCAGTATATTTAGCTATAATATTAATATTCATAATATGTTTAATAAAAATGAATCGATTTATGTCTCTATTCTTTTGTATCTATTTGTAGTCAACAAAAACATTGATAACAATAACTAAATGACCACAAAATCTAATAATCGATACAAACAGAGTATATGATATTAAATATACCAGATTCAAATTATGTCTATTTTTTGTTAACAATTTAATTTCTTTCGCAAAGGGTAGGGGTGAGGAGAAACTATAGTCGTTTTTGTAGAGCTAATGTTTGATCGCACAAAGGCATGAACTTAATGTGAAAATGCACTTTTGCTCAAACAAAGACTGATATCATAGAAATTGATTATTAAAAAACAAAATTACATTCATTTGAAAAGTGTCTTTACATTATTCTGAAATTATTGTTAGGTTAGGTTAGGTAAGTTGATCCAGTGCCAATAATGAATTTATAGCTAATCAATAACTTTTGTATATAATATTTGTATTGATAGCACACATGTGTATTGTATACCTATACTGTACTATCTTACTTGTTAGTATTGGTCTCCTTTGCTCTGAAGCTCTTAAAACTTTTTGATGTAAATATTGAAGGCATGAAATGCCTGTATTCTAAATGCTAAACGTTTAGTGCATTTAATGACATTCAGTGTCCAAACACTTCAGAGAAATATCTTTCTTCGAATGTACAGAAAAAGAGATAAACTATTAGAGAGTTGACTCACATATTCAACTCAATTATTAAACATTTATTAATTTTATGTAACTTTAATGAGTTTTCTATTATTTTATTCATTTTACAGTAGGAATAACCAGAATACTATTGAGACAGGTCCAGCTTGGTTGGCCATATTTCAATAGAAAAGCTTGATAGCTTTAAATAATTCAAAATTCATATTTTTCTAATTTTAAACAAGAATATTTTTTCGTTCCTCCCTAGACTTGTACTATATTTCTATGTAAGGGCCGGCTGTGTAGCTAAGCATTTAATTTTATACAGTATTAATATTAATATATTCGACTACTACTGTAGAGAAGACAGGTTAAAAATAGAATATTTTATCAATACTTCAAATGTATTATAAACTTTAAAATACAGCGAATTATATCAATAGTTGTATTGATTTTCAATTATGGATGCATTGAATGAATCCGATACTCACTAATGATTACAGCAATTAGTGATAGCATTACGGGTTTGGATATAAATATATGAAATAATTTATTAATATTTATATTCCAAGAGATTTATTGAATAATAATATTCTATTATATAATACACGGTCATCGAAAAGGTAGAACAAATAACCGAGTATAGAGCGAGGAGGGCATAGACCTCTAACTTAAAAAGAG
>JAQIWA010001181.1:0-20454 GCA_034693305.1 Eueremaeus valkanovi
TATTCATAAACGACAATTCTATAATACGCGCGTAGCACAACAATGAAATTGGTTACCATGATTGTTAGACGCTCTTTATATAATCCAAAATGTGCAGGGAAGAAAAAGCGCATCTCAGATCATATTGTGCCCTGCTTGCATCCAGCTATCAAGTGAACCCCCACTGCAGAAAATACTGGAATAAAGCTATAATATATAGAATAATGAGAACAAACGTCGCGAAACAATGGGATGCAGTGATGATCCACCACTCGTTGAGAATGGTTCCGCCACACCAACCATCGCCAAACTTGAGAATGGCTGCAATCCAGGGATACTTTCCTTCTTCAGCATCTCTTCCGTTGACCACACGTTTGGACAATGTGTAGGAAAGACCGCATTCTTTCATTGTTATGCCTTTGAGGGGAGAATTATTTGGTGTTCGGAAGGGGGCCTTTGCTCTAGACTTCGGTGCATCCATTTCTAGTTTATCACTGACTGCATCCGGATCAACCTCCTCATCCACGTCAGGACTTTTATTCTTCATAACAAAAGTGGTTCGACTTTTTGAACTATTTTTCAGATTTCGTTTAATTCTTTGTAAAGGTTTGAATACCCTTAGCATAGGATCCTTGACCTCCAAACCCGACACTGAAAGCACTTCATTTTTCCTCGGGTATTTTGCACCAGTCAGATTTTCCATCTGTACTTTCTTACTGTTCCGGTGCCTATTAATGGGTGGACAGCATTCTTCTATCGGTTCAAATAAACTATCCCTTCGTGAATAATAATAATGAAGATGATGTGGATCATTTATTCTTTGGTAAACTCTTTTAAAATGTGAATTTGTGTTCAGTCTATCAATTGATTGCTGTATTGATTCAAAAATATCTGTTGGAAAAGATTTTTAGCTCAAACTCACAATAAATTGATTTAATTTCTTACTTACAAATTGAATGAAATATAAATACTATTTGTATTAGTGTTTGTGCTGACGAACACTTCATTTTATTCATCAATTCAATTGAATTATTATTTATATACAAAATAAACATTTAAATCCATATTTGATTATTTTCGGCTATTTATGTAATTTATGTTTTTTATAAACAAATTAACCTAATTCTGTATTCAGAAGACTAGACAGGATCTATTAGATTGATTTTCCTGATTTAACTATATTAGATATAACCCGGTTTTAAAATTATTAGATTTGTTTAAGAATTCAATAAAATATCAAATAACGAGTAGAAACTCAATACAACTCTTATTCTTATAACTCATAAATAAAAAGTTATTCTTTTGTGTTACGAAATACCGGTAATTCAAAATCTGAAGACATTGTAAATGAAATTTAAATATATTAAAGAATTTTCTAAGATTTCAATCAATAATATTTTTATTAAGTTTTTTGAATTTATTTGTTTCTGAATTAATATAAATAAATATATATTTTAATAAAGAGATAAAAATATTTAAATTTTAATAGATTTGTCTTATAATGACTTAAAAAGCAGAGAATATTATTGCGAATGCTATGAATATTATGATCCAAGCGAATGAGGCCACGTATCCGAGCCATACGAATGCGTGGGTCAGATCCCATCCCTTTTGCATTATGTTTCTTAAGGACAAAACGGCTAATGTGTGTGGAAAATAATAGCTCACATATTGTAGTCCAAAAATCATGCCTTCAATCGGCCAAAAGACACCCGAAAGCAGAAGAACCGGAAAGAATGTGCCGAAAGCTATCATTATAGCTGACTGTTCGTCGGGTGTGACTACCGATATGACCAGACCTTTGATTGAATTCATTTAAAAAATTTAAAAAAAAATTCCATAATGAAGAATGTGGTCATACCGTATGTCATTCCGCACACGCCTTGCAATAGATTAATAAAAATAATCAAAGCATAGGAACCCTTATTCGTCAGATCGAAAATCGGAAATATTATTAACATTAGAGTTAATATTTGGATAAATAAAACAAATATTTGTATAAATATTTGAGCGAAAAGTATTTCATAAATCCTGACTCCAGTCAGAAGTGTTCGCTCCAGAAGTCCTTCTTTCTTCTCGGCCACAAACGATATGGCAGTCAAGCCGACGGCTAATATGAATATAGAGGAGATCATCATCCCTGGGATCATGAAGTCTCTGAAACTGACTTCAAACGAGCCATGCACTGGCGGGTCAACTATTTCGAGTACTGGTGTCAGTGATTCTGGGTCTATGGGATTGCCTGTCTTATTGTATGTATAAATTTCAACCACTGTAACCATTTCCCTGAGGAAAGCCAGTTCTGCTTTATATAGAGCTCTGGAAATGGTCTGATATATCGTCACATCTGTTCATTGAATTTGCAAATCAATTGTCTATAAAACTGTTAAACATTTGTTCCGTTAATCGTAAGACCTGTAAGATCTCCAAAATATTTGATTGTGCCTTCAGTGCGGGTCTGTACCGACTTATCATTGAATCTGTTGCACAGGGATCCGCTAAAGTTTCGATGGAAGACCAGAGCCCCAAAAGTATCACTTTTTTGAACCGAACCGATTGCGCTCTCATTCGTATCAAAATCAACCTAAAATACAATTGATTTCAATTGAATTCAATATAATTTAAGAAAATTTTACGAATTCATACCAAACGCACAGACTTTGCGTCGATTTGTTTCAAATATAAAAGACTGTAATTATTATATCCGCACTCGTGGACAGGTTTGGTATCATTGGAGACGATTTCATCGTTAAAAACGGCAACTTTTAGATTCTCTGGCAGTCGACCGATACATATGCAGAATATGACCATGGTTATGGTGGGCGTCAGGATTTGGAAAGTTAGCATTCTTTCAATGCAATACAGAATTAATATTTGATTTGAATTTTTGGTCTAAACTTACAATAAATTTCTTGTGATTCGAATGAAATTCTTGTTAACCAGAGCTTTGAATCTTTTCAGATGTGATGACTGAATACCAAACCCTTTTGTTTTCCTGGCCTTAGATTTTTGAGACACAGCCTTCCTCTGGTCAATGGTCTCAATGAAGCTCTTAGGCATCGGCTGTTGATCTTTGCTGTCTTCCTGTTTTTGACACACTTTCAGAAACACTGTTTCTAAGTTCTGAACCTGGAAGTGATCCAGCAGATTTTTGGGCGTCTGCTCGACCAGCAGTTTTCCCGAACGCATCAGTGCTATTACATGTGCTCTTCGCGCCTCCTCTATGTAATGCGTTGTTATCAGTATTGATGTCTTCTCTTCGTTGGACAGAATCACCAAATGATCCCAAATTCTGTTTTTATCCCAATTTTACATTAATTGTACTTTTTTTAGACAAAATATACCTTTCTCTGAGAAGAGGATCGACACCAACAGTTGGCTCATCCAATATTAGGAATGGGGGGTTGTGTACAATGGCTACGGCCAACGATAGTCTTCTCTGTTGTCCACCACTGTTCGGATGACAATAATAATAAACTGAAAAAGAAATACAAGTTTTGAGCCTTACCTCAGACTTTTGACACTCCTTTCCGGTTCCGGAAGTGATAGGAAAGTCAGTAGAAATTTAATTCTTTTGATTTTATTCTCTTTTGTCAATCCATAGAGTTCTGCAAAATAGCTGAGTGTCTCCTGAATAGTGAACTCCTGATAGAGTCCTACTTCCTGTTCATCGGATAAACTTTATTACAATTATATGTTTTTTATTTCAATTTATATTCAATGCATTACTTGTGGCTGAAAGCCGACTCCAGGGCCCGGAATCCCATTCAACGGATGCAAAGGTTTTCTTCCGTTGACTTCAATGCTACCACTTTTCGGGTAAAGAAATCCCAAAATTAACCGCAAAAGTGTAGTCTTTCCACAACCACTCGGACCGAGTAAGCCATAACTTGAAGAGAAATAGGTTTTATGAAAATTTAGTAAAAAATAGAATCCCTTTCTGGGAAAGGGATCTAAAGAATGGTAAGAGAACTGTGCGAATACATTGCGCTTTTAGGGAATTGCATATTAATATCGCTGAGAATATTGGGTTTGTTTTTGCCGTAACTGAACGACACATTCGTTAACTTAACCATAAAGTTATTCAAATCTATTGTCTCCAAAGACTGCAAACTAACACTCCTTTTCATTTCATCTCCAATCAGAAGATTAGATCTCAAAGAAGTTTCACTCATTTCTACTTATTTATGATATTAATAATTAATTTGTTTTATTACTCTTCTGTCTAATAAGAAATCAGTTTTACGATAGTATTGATCTGTGATTTGAGTTAACCTCTAAATAAAATTCGTTTATTTAATCGATTTTAAAATTGGTTCTGAATATCCAGAAGTTAGTGCTTATGACTGCAGAGCGCGACTAAATTTTGCACTGTTTAGCCCGTATTGAACAATCAAATATCAAGTGTCAATGCAACAATCAAGCAAGGCAAAACAAGGCAGTGCTCTGCAACAATACACACCAAATTCTTGCCGACCAGTGTTTATAGTATGATCAAGGATATAAATATTTAATAATGAAGAAAAGCTAATTTATAGAGAATTCAGTTATTAATCGGACAGTTCTTAAGGAGAGTTGAATACTCTTCTGATGAGAATAATGTCTATAATAAGTAGAGCTAAGAAAAAAAGCAAAATAAAAGCGCGAACTTGACTTTGATTGTTGAGCATTAAACTATAGGGCTATTCAGAATTCCATATAATTGTTACAAGAACAATTTTGGTAAAAGGTTTAAAATAAGTCATTTGACAAAGTATCAGGACAATAGACCTAAGCCTAAAATTAGACTCATTTCAGTGTCTATTTATCAATCAAGTAATGACAGCCCGTTTTTTGATTCACAAAAATTTTAGGAACTTATTAAACTTCCTATAGTCTAGATTACCCAATAATCAAAGTTAAGCTGGCGCTTTTATTTTGCTTTTTTCACAGCTCTAATAATTTGTAATTTCATTATTCATATTCTTCTCGTGAATCTCATAAACCCTATTAATGAGCGCACAAATTGTTTTGCAATAATTATCGAATGATTCGGAATCAAAACGGATTGACAAGTAATGAAAAAGTGTTGTATCGATCGCCACAACAACCCAAACACCAGATATTAATAACTGGTATACAAATCCAATTGCAGTGGTTTTCATAACCGGTGTATGCGTTGGACATACGGTTTATCTTCTTATTTGTCTTTTTCTTTGTGTGTTTCAGCTGTAAAGCAAAGAAAGAGAAAAACCAAAAAAGAGAGAGAAAACACATCCAAAACAGAAGTAAAGAAATCCAAAAGAAATATCTAAACAAACATTTAGTTCCAAAAAGGATTCAAAGATATTGAAGCGAATCAACAAAATGAAGAAATTGTAGAAAACGAAGAAAATGCTGAAAAAGTATAGACAAATAGAAAGATTAAGAAGACCAAGATCGGAATAAAGAATATTGCCGAATGTTCTCCTTTAAAAAGATTTTAAGACAAATACTGAAATAATTTGTTAATTCATTTACTAAACAGTCATAATTAAAAAAAATGTTGAAAAATACAATATTAACTAAAATATAATTAAATATATTTAGTAAATGATTGCGAAGTTATAAAAAAAATAGTAATAGCGTATGCCTGAACACCAATGTAATTTACATTATATTACAAAACACATTAAATACAAATTTATGACTCATTTAAATTCAAAGTCATTAAACAAGTTTCAAATCAATTCTTCATTTGTATAATAACACAGTTATTGGATAATGTGATTCAATATCATTAAGGAAATGACGAACTTATCAGAAACATATTTGAATAGTTTTCCTTAACTGCAAAATACTATACTGTAGTGTAAAGTATTTATAAAATAAAAAATATTTATAATAATAATTATTATTATTACAACACATACAATGATTTTGCTATTAATTGCGTTAACATTAGGTTTATTTGTCTATTCAGTATTTAAGCTCACTTTTTGGAAGCGACAACATTTGCCTAATATTCTGAGCTTAAACTTCAAACATATTTGCGGTCAAAGCTATTCAAGTGTTAATACATTTGATAAAAAATTTGGAAAAATCGTTGGGTTTGTAAATCATATCTTAAATGATTTTAATTGAGTTAATCTCATATTTATTCCCATATGATATGATAGCACCTATGAATACTGGAGTCCTGTTCTAATTGTTGCAGAACCAAACTTGATTAATTATGTTTTGGTCGATAATACTGGTAACTTTTCGCAACGGAAAGTAAGTAAATATCAAAGTTTTAATTAGAATATTATGTAATACAGTTCAAAATCATCTTCTGAATAGCCCTGTATCAAATCCAAGAACCCAATGGGCAGTTCTATCTTCAACGGCCGGTCAGACGAGTCTCTAAATGTGCAAAATATTTTAACTAAAGTTTCTACAACAAAAAACTTTATGGAAATGACTAAACATTTTGCGAAATCAAACTATGAATTAATTGATTTAATAAATAAAGTCTCGGAAATAGAAAAGTCTATTGATTTGAAAATGTTTTTAAGTATGTATATAACAAAGTCATATCTGGGCTGTTGTTTTGGGTCTGCAATCGATCGAAAAATAAGAGCAAAACTGTTGGACTGCTATCAAAATCTATTGAACACTAAGTCAGCATCACTTCGACAAAGAATATCAAACATGGGATCAGTTGAAGCAAAACAATTGAATATAATCTCAGGAATTGTGGAAAAAATTTATGACAATAGGAAAGAAAATGAATGTAAGAATAGTCTCCTATTTATGCTAAAGGACTCGGATCACGAGAAATGTGAGTTATTTTCTAGATCTAACTTAAACTCATTTTATTGATATATTTAATTATTTTTTTTAATCAATTTTTGTTTCAAAGGCTTAACTAAAAAGCAAATCATTGATAATTGTCTCATGTTTTCCATAATCGGATACAAGACTTCATTGATGACTATATCGTATCTAATCTATAATCTAGCGATTAATCAACCGATTCAACAGAAAGTAATCAAAGAAGTGGATCAATTTTTGAATGATATTAAGCCTAAAAATAATGGTAAAGACAAGAACACAGAGAAGACAGAAAACAAATCTCGCGAAGAGATTGAGAAAGAGAGCGAAAACTTTCTATCAAAGCTCAATGGTTTGGATTATCTGAACGCCTGTATCAAAGAAACGCTGAGACTATACCCACCCGTTTCCACAATCAAACGCAAAGTCAATCGAAACCATAAATACGAGAATATTTTTATACCGAAAAGCAGTCAAATATTAATACCCATCTATAGAGTACACAGAGATGAGGACAACTACTCCGATCCAAATAGTTTTAAGCCGGATAGATTTTTGTCCAAGAATATTCACAAAATACCTGCCGGTTCTTATTTACCCTTTGGAGACGGCCCGAGAAAATGTGCCGGCATTTCAGTAGCACTTTTGGAGATAAAGTTATCGATAATAAGTCTTTTGAAGACTTTTCGTTTCGCTAAATGCAGTCAAACTAAAGTATAATTATTATTATTTTCTGAGACAACGAATGATTAATATTTATTTCCTTTATTAAGGAATTGGAGTACAAACCAAATGATGACTTCTTGTGTACAGCCAGTCCGAGCAGTGTCTTTCTCAAAATCATCAAAAGATCTAAAGGACTTCTCGATTGATTGAACATGCTAATAGCTAATAGCATCCATGTGCAGTACAGTACATTGAACATTAATTAGAAATATTTTGTCGAATATTAAAAATCAGCTTTAATTGAGTTCTTCTATTATACAAAGTTTTATTTGTATTAATTTTAGTCGAATCTGATTAGTAAATGTATTCGGATCATTGAGTTGTATAAACTTGTTGAATATTTACACCGATTCAAAAAATAGGCAAATATTGCTAAACATGATAGCATTGTTAATTGCTGGATTACATTTTGATCAAGATTCATTCATTTATTGTAAATAAAGACAAAAGTAGTGAAAATCAATTCTATTAATATATGTTGTCTAACAAAAGACAACATTTCATAGCATTTCATATTATAGTTTACGTTCGACCGATTCTTCAATATTGTGGACACCATTCAAGCGGACAGTGATCTCTACGCCTTCCGAATATTCCTTTGCTTTAATAAATCTTTTCATTAAACGCTTCTGTAGTTTAATGACCGGTATTTCAAAGAGAAGGGCGAATATAAAGCCAATCAAATAAGAAATGATTAAGTTATGCAAAAATATAAACATTATGTCCAGAAAGTCTGTGTCTATTCGTTCTCTTCTGGAGCCGACAAATATCCATATAATCCAGACGTGAGTCAAATACACAGAATATGTGAGTCGAGAAAGCGGTACAAAAATATTTGCAGATAAATATCTGTTGACTAATCCTCCGTTACCACTGATACAGATCCATATGAGAGCTGCAGTCGATAGCGCCCATAGGACTCGACTCGAAGTGAATATGAAAGCAGAGAATAATCTGTTGTGCGCTTCGCCTGTATTCCAGTAATACGTATCCATAAGACACACAAAGTATCCAAATATTATAAACAGAAATACACAATATTTTGAAGTCTAGAACAAATAAAAAATTGTAATCAAGTATTTTCTCATGTGATTGTCATTATGACTCATTAAAATGTACCAGATTGGATATTATAAAGCTATTTAAACTTGATAATTGTAATGCTCTGATGCATACCTTATTCAATGGCTTATATTTCTTATTATAAGCAATGATTCCGAATAGGAATCCGATGAAGAAGACCGTTGAGTGAGACCACGGCTTGATATAGAAGAGGTCAATGAAGTACTCGAGGAAATAATTGTCTCTTCCGGTGTTGATTAGACCGGGGGGTAAGTCGTATGTGTAGCTGATTATGAATGATGTCATATAGAAGGCTATGATTGACAGACAAGTTATGATAAGTCCTAATTGTGAGCTATAAAGCAGAGGAATGACAAGCAATAGTGATATCCAGTGGTACTGCATATCACAGGCCAAGAACCAGGAATGGAGTGCACAGATCTGGGGCGCTCTGAAGAAGTTCTGTATATAGAAGACATTCCACCACCAGTTCTCATAGCAGTTCTCGATTATCGGTGTCAATGTCTCCCTCCAAATGGGTCCGGACGCCCACTGGCCTAACGGTACCAGAAATGTTAATAACATGAATATAAACAGTTGTGGAGTGAGTCGTAAATATCGGGCCAACAGAAAGCCAAATGAACTGAATCGGTTGAGTCGGCCCGACGTGTACTGGAATGTCATGAAACTCGTGAGCATTCCTCTGATGGTTGATATGAATTGATTTGAATGATTGAAATAAAGATTAATTATTGTGTCAATTGTGTTGTGAATGATGGCATTGAGTTGATAATTGATCAATTGATCAAGCTCAGCTAATCTTTGCTTTGCTTTACTTTCAATGCACGTATGACTCACCCAATGAAGAAAAAGTTTTCGACAGCATATTCGCCATTAAGTGCTAATTGACTCTCAATTCTGTTGAAAATGTGTTTTACTCTAAAAGCTCTGCTGAAGAGTTGAAAGTTATTCCATTCGGTTGAATGTGAGAATATTACCCAAACAAGTGTTAAGACTCTAATGCCATGAATACATGGAAACACTTCTGACGATCGTTTGGCAAATAAACACTTAATATTGCGATTCAATGAAAATATTTCTATAAAATTTGAATTTTTATTGTTCGGGTTTTTAAGCAAAAACTTATCGCACAGAGTGGCCGATACTGTGACCAAAATCGATGTCGAGATAAATAGGCTTAAGAGGGAAGAGAAGAAAAATGAATTGAAATGAAGTGAAATGATGTGGTTAGTATTTATAGAGAACAAAATAGAGTACATTATTGCTAAACTGTAGATAAGAATAAGGAAAATGTTTGCAATGAATACAAATTTTGGGAAATAAACTTATATTAATTGAATATAATATAATTTCTTAATTTCAATTTATATATAAATAAGCTCTTGCAGCGCAGGAAAGCCAGCACCTTGATCATAAATAGAAATTAAAAATTTTCAAAATCAATACATTGCCATAATCTGTATAAAACTGATCTTCTTTTCGTTATCCTTGACTTCACATTGAATTTGTTTGAATTCAAGTCCGAAATCGTTTGCAAACCATTTGGCCAGTAATGAGATATCCTTTTGCGTACACTTAGATGGGGTACAGATGCCAGTCCTCAGCGAAATCCAGTAATAAAAAGATGCGAATTCTGAATATGATTTGAAAGCGTTTTCAAAACTTTTGTTATCCGTTTTGAAATCTTTGGGCAAAACATTGATCCGATGATGAAGATTGTGGTGGACAGGCATTGGCACAGGAATGGGTGGCCTCAAGTCAACCAAACAGTATTGAGAATTTTCAATGATATCATTTGATTCAATTGCTAAGCACTGGTCATAAGAGCCGAAATCAGTGGATGTGCCCATAAGAACACCCGCGGGTGGGAAAGTGCCCCACGAGTTGACCATTTGAATGGACCACAAATCCATATGACTTATGGCATCCAATGTCTGCCAAATACTTGCATTACAATCGATAGAAACACTTTGCGATTCACTTATAGACAAAAATTTTAATTTTAAATCATTTGAAAAACTTTTGCTCCAAATAGTCGTTCTGTTAATCAGTTTATTCCATGAAATTGTCTGAACATCTGATAAAAGAATAATGACTAAGAGTATCGATAAAATTATTTTCAAAAAGAATTTCATTTCAAGAATTAAAAAAATAATTTATTTTACACTTTCGATCAGACAATTCAAATGACAAACAAAAATAGATTTAAAATATCTAACAAAAAAAAAGTTGACTCAAAATAATATTCAATTAATCAGAGATTTAAAGAACACAATATCGCGGAAGAAAAGCTCATTTAATGAATGTCATCTATGAATCGACTTTTAATCTAATAATTGTTATACAACTTATCACTATTTTTAGATTTATTTCAGCAACACTTTCAATAAGAAATGTAAAATAAAAATCAATTCAATCGGAAAGAAATTATGAGAAAGTTATGAATGTGTGTCACAAATACAGCTTTCCGTCAAATAATGGCTGAATTGATATTTGAGTAAAAATATGTTATTTAGAGAAAAGTAAAAATTATTTTTGTCTTCATTACAAACAAAAAACTTTACTAAATAAGGATTGTCTTCAAGTGTTTATACTTCTGAGTAGTTTACGAGACTTTGGACCAGAGGTGGACAGTGGCATGTTTGGTGTTTGGTGCAGGGTCACTAAGACACAACTATTGTCCACAAATCTATACTATCCTATGCTTTACTCGCTTGTTTCTAATCCGCATGACATGAGAGCCTGACCCAACCCCTGGCAAGTTTGTGTCTGTTCACCCCTGGTATTCCATTTAATAGACATTTTTTAGATACGATTTCTGAGAAGAACTGAATTCTGAATTGTTTTGTTCTAAACTAAAAGTTTGTTCAACAGAACCGATACTAAAGTACTGTCTGTTATATTATAAAAACTATTGATATACTAGTATTAATATTTGTGAAATACCATTACATAATAACACTTAACACACATAATGGCATTATTTGTATAATAAGTTTGTCTGTGATTCACATTAAGGCTGAAGACTGTGAGAAAGAGTACTCACAATCGATAGAAATGCTGGCAATTCTTAAATATTGTTTAAAAAACTAATTGTATATCAAAAACAATAGCTTTAAACACAGCGAGCGGTCAATACTTTATTTTTGTTTTGTTTCAAATATAGGTTTGGCTGCTTTTGGAGGGGATTTGCAAAAAAACATTATTATTATTGTTATATATAAATAGAGTATTGAATATTGAATGCGAATAAACAAATGATTCTTATGGTTGTCTGAGGGCTTAGTTCTGAACATTGATTATATTTAACTTTTTAGTGGTAGTCAATCACAAACAGATAAAATAGCAATTAAATCAATATAAGCCTAATTTGAAATTAGTGATTTCTTTAGATAAAGTTTGTTCATTAAATCGTTAGCCTGTAATTGTTGAGCTCGTGCTCGTGTTTTGCACAGTTATTCGAATCGAACGATGGTTCGATCTGAAGAGTAGATTAATGGTAACCATTATTTGGTGTCACTTTGATTGATAAGCCAATTGTTCAGAAATGACTGGCTTTAAAAGACAAGTCATACCTAATAAAAGTTTGCATTTTCTATAGAAATATTTGCAACTTTTCTAAAGAAATCTACAAAAATAAATCCCCCGAACCATCCCCAGCCCCCCTGAAGCTCAGAAAGTTGGCGCTGTGGTTTAAGCTGTCATCTGTACTATCTTAGATGGTGACTGGGTTGTGGGTTCGAACCCGGATCGAGTCAGATCTTTCTTTCAGTTGAATGGATTGAATATGGTTTGGTTGGAGAAAGAATGTCCACGGGCTTTCAGACCCAGGGCCGCAAAAATCGGGAGTTTGTGTCACTTAAGCACAAGTTGCACATACGGAGGGTTCAGGTGTACCTTTTTTATACTGTGACACCATCCTTCCTGTCTTACCAATAAGTGATGTAGGGATCCCCAGCTTGGTTAAAATTTCCTGCTTTGCAGGATAAGCCCAGGATAGGCAAGAGAACCTCCCCCTGGCCCGGCTGATTGAAAAGTTTGGGATATTATGTAAGCGAAAGTATTCACTGAGACGTACTGTTTCCAAAAGTATAAATAGTTTCGAAAAATTTGGCGAAATATAAGCAAATCTGTGGCCGAAAGCAGTGCAAAGGCACTCAGGAAGAATGTCCGCAAAACACTTAGACAGATAGGAGATATTGGGGTTTTGGATCAGTTCAAGAATTAAATCCAACTCCTTATATAATGTATTTTTTTGAGACCAAACACTATTAAAAACGATTCAATACTTTTTCAATAAATAATAAAATACTTCAGGCTAACGATTTAATGAACAGATATTATTTTCGATTCGATCCAAATCTAAATTTTTTTATTTAACTTTAAATTATTGTTATTTAACTCCAATTCAAGGAACGAGTGCTCCATAAGAGTCGAGCCGTATATGACATATGGATTCAATACTTTCTTAAGGTTTTTACCGTCTTTTCCCTTCTCTGAGACCTCATTCATTGCATTTCTGTGCATTGCATTGTAGTCACCCCAACCCTTGTAGTCATCCCAACCCTTGTAGTCACCCCAACCCTTGTAGTCACCCCAACCCTTGTAGTCACCCCAACCCTTGTAGTCACCCCAACCTTTGGAGTCATCCCAACCCTTGTAGTCACCCCAACCCTTGTAGTCACCCCAACCTTTTGAGTCATCCCAACCCTTGTAGTCACCCCTACCTTTGGAGTCATCCCAACCCTTGTAGTCATCCCAACCCTTGTAGTCATCCCAACCCTTCGTCGCTTTTGTTTTATATCTTTCTTTGGCCATCAGTTTCACGTCTTCATCGGTTCCTGACTGTCGGTCGAAGAATATTTACATAATTTTTCTCATAATCAGTGCTAACCATATATTCTATACATATATTGTATAAATGAGGCAGGTGGAATTATGGTTATTCAAGTCGAGTATTTAAATGAAATTGATCAAGTACAGATTTAACTTAAAATCTGTATAAACACAACTTAGCAAGGACGCAATTTTTCAATTAGCGCGACCGCGGTTTCGAATGGCTTTCGCCTATTCTTCTTCAGACGCTCTTAAGATATTTTCAGATATTTTACACTGACTTTATGTCAGTAAGACTGAGAACAAAATAAAAGTATTTTGTGTTGAGTCCAATGGTTTTGTTAGTGAGTTGTGTCATCCGATACAAAAATGTGCTTGTATAAATAATCAAAGTTAACTGTGTAATATAACCCACGATTGGGGCCTCCCGTTCAAAATCACATCTGCATTGGACTCAACACAAAATTCTTTTATTTTGTTCTCAGTCTAACTGACAATTGAAACAATTGAATGATTTTTCCTCTGATTTTAACTTTAAGTTAGTTCTGATAGATATAAAACATATATTCAAAGCATACTTATTAACGATTTATTCAAGTAATTAATTGCAGACTTTTTAATGAATAAAAATATTTCGATTTAGACCTAACTTCACATCAATTATTTTCTAAATTTTTATTACCTGGGTTGCCATTAGGAACACAGATACTTTGTTCACATATACAAATTCAAGCATTTCATAGCGAAGCGAATGTGTTGTCAAACAATTTTATTTGTGTTTCTTATTAACCCTTTCCTAGAACTTGACCAAAGATAGCCTTATCTTTGTTTGCTTAGCCTTCATATGCTAGTCTTGTGCTGTCACTGACCCCAATCCCAGCCTATAATAATTCAATGAAAGTCTGTAGACATGAAGTTAGAAATGAGAAAACTTTTTTCGGTAGTCGACAAAGATTTCATAAACAGTGAGAATAATAGAGAGCACTAATGATTGTGATATTCTTCAGTCGGATTTGAAAAGAATTCTCAAATATTGTACACATAATTCGCTTAAATTAAATGCAGAAAAATGTGAATATTTGAGAATTTCGACCAAAAAATATGTTTTATATGAATATAATTTGAATGATATTCCTATAAAAACAGTTCTCTTTCATAAACACGTCGGCATTATTTATGATAAGGATATGTATTTTAATTATCATTTAGATATGATTTGCGAAAAAACTATTAAAAAGTTTTATACTTTAAAACACATATGTAAGCGAATAGATGGTAGGTCATTTTTGAAACTGTATAAATCGTATATATTACCTATCTTAGAATATGGCAATCTGTGCTTAACTTATAACTCAACTCAATCAATAAGATTAGAGAAAATTCAGCGAAAGATATCAAAATATATTTGTTATAAATTAAGTAAAAATGACTTGACTTATGAGCAAAGACTCAAATACTTGAGAATCGATTCTTTAGAAAAGAGAAGACAAATTCAGACAATGAAACTGTTTTTCAAAATCAAACAAAAGTTTTTAGGAATAAATACCGATTGGATTAATAGTATTGAATTCTATGACACTTCCAGACATGGAATTAAATGTAAGAAACAAATGAATAGAATTCAAAAATCTGATAAACATTTGTTTGATTTCTCTGTGAATATGTTTAATAGTCTTCCTAAAGATATTCGCAATGAATGTAATTTCAAGAAATTTGTAAACCAATTGCATGAATATTTCAAATAATGTACTTTTAAAACATGTTTTTAAATTTCAATAAACTATTATTATTATTATTAAATGAATTACATTTAAAAGTATAAAAGTGTTAACAAATTGTGTGCACACATACAGAGAGTCAGAGACGGAATATAAAAGTATTGAATATTTGAAATGAATTTATAAGTTATTGTTTTGAATATAATGTTACAGAAGAACAATGTTTATAAACTTATACAGGATACATTAAAATACTTAAAATATTTGCATTCCAGTACAATTAGTATTCAGTAGGCTTTTGATTCCATACGATACTAGGTTCTATTTAAACGCTTGTCCGCATCCCTGCTATGAATTACAAAATAGACAATAAGTTTTGATTTCTATATTTTTTTTTAATATTTTATAGAATAAAAAGCAATCAAACGATTCATATGAATGTATTTGTATTGCATTTCTATTAAGTAAAAAAATTGAAATTCAATGAAATATTAGCTAAAAATGTATATTTATTTCAAACAAGTAAATAGTTAATAATTGTTTCCAAATTTTATTTTATTCTCAATTTTTCAATTCATTAATAAATTAATTTTCTTTTACATTGAATTGAATAGATTTTATTTCCTTTCCAACGCCTAGAACATATCCCAGGTCAATTGGTTACTTTTGCCGTATTTGTGCTCAAGTTCTCTGACATTGTCTTCAAACGAACCCTTCGATAGCATTCTTTCAAAAGCACCCAATTGTTCAAAATCTATTATCAAGACCTTGATATCAGGGCTGCCGGTGAAGCCGCAGACATACTCATAGGTAGAGGGTCTGCGATCAGTCACATAGATTACTCCGACACAGTTCCAGACAACGTACCGGTTATTTTCCGTTGGATACTGAGCAGTAATATTGAGGTTAATGGCCGCTGATTGTGATTGGCCGACGCCGGGCCACCGGGGGTATTTGTAGTAGTATTGTCGCCAAATATAGTCAGCACGGGTGTCTCTTGCCTTCATTAAATCCTCGTTGAGGGTAGTGCCTTGACCAAAAATGTTTTCACAGAGTTTAGATAACTCCGCGATAATCTCGTCCTTATAATCGTACCAAGCTTTCAAATTATCAGTACCCCGGTGATGAACGGGAATGTCGTGGCTGAACTTATAGCCGTGAAGTACTCCGCTGGCTCTCAGAGCTTCAATTGTCTTACTTCTGTCGTAGTTAAGCATTCGCACAGTTTTTGGATAAGTCTTCCGCAATTCACCCAGTATACCATTAGAGCCTGCTACCATCAGGGCAACCTGGTTGTTATTCATTTTCACTGCAAATAGAATTATAAATATTATTGATTTTTATTTTAACTTAAGAATAGAGTAAAGTAATAAAAATAATATATCCATATCCTTATAAATAAAAAATACCTTGCACAATACCAGCACAAGCTTTAAAAATATATTAAACAAAAACGAAGTTTAATTAAATATTTCAAACAATTGAGTGCTGAATGAATTGTGGCCTTAACTCAGAGCATATCGCAAACAGGATGATTTGCATATATCAGTCACAGCTTATATACGCACATCAATTGTGCAAGAATGCTGTTAATTGATATATGTGCCAGGATGTTTATTAATTAAATTATATAATGTTTCAAAGCTTCAACTTTTGTTTTCATTGCAAATCAATTATTGATTCCAACTCTTCTGTTAATGTCAGTAAATAATTGCTAGAATATAATCAAATGTTTATGAATTATAGATTGAAATTATAGCCGCAATTAATTTTAACTACTCTTCTGCTCATATTCTGCTTTCCATTCAATCAATTGTTATTTTTATCATTAATTTCTATACAACAACTAATCGTACGATTCATATGAGCCGATGAACATCATGCCTATTGATCATAATGTGATCTGGATGTTTGCAGATGTTTACTTAATAATTTGAATACAAATACTAACTGTAATTATTTTTTTATAAACAAAATTAAATAATAAAAATCTTTTTTTAATTGAAAATTTAGCGATAATTGAGTTCTAATACATATTTAGTAATTGAAATAAAAATATATGGAAAATAAAAATTAGTATAAATATTAGTTAAAGAAAAATATTTTACATTATGTTCAATAGAAAATCAGACAATAATTATATAAAATTATTATTAATAGGATCTGGGTTTAAGATATTAATACTATTGCAATGGTTAAGCCACTAGTTTATGACTAGTAGCCAGCAAGCGTGCACTAATGGAAGGAACAGGCTCAATAATGGATAAGAGCCAACAATATCTGCCAACGGACTAAATCCCTGTCCATATCTGCATTCAATGACGAAATGCTGACAATTGTAGTGAAAAAGTCTATAATTCTGAACATGAATTCGACCCAACTTTTCATACGCGGTCTTCACTGTCTGGTCAGCACTTCTAGCCGTAAGACCTCTACGTTTGGCCTCTTCTGTCATATTATTAATGCGGGCTTTCCTGCGATCGGCCGTCACTTCAATTGTTTCGTACAAATATCTGTACTTGATGCCTGTGCCCCGATTGCTCATATGTATGACAGAGCCGTCGCCCACATAGACAGCCCAATGCGTGTAATATATTCTTTGCATTTCAATAATATCCCCCACTTTTGGCTTCAGTTGTAGCGCATCCACAAAAATAGGATAATTCCTGAGTTTTTAGATTTCTTCGTTCGCACTCTTATATTCACGCAAACCTAAAACAACCAGTGTTACAATAATCAAGACGATAATTAGACCCAGTACATTTATCTATTGTAAATCACAATTTTTAATATTTAATTAATTGATAATAAAATTGTTTGAATTGAAAATTAAATTTACTGAAGAATATTCTTCGAAGAGAACGTTATAGAGCAGTCCACCCAGGCAGCTTATGAATTGGAACAAGACCATTTTCAATATGAATTTGAGTTTTTGCAAAAATTATTTCATGAATCCTTTGCGAATGAATCGGAATATAATTTCAATTAAATCCAACACTGATTTGAAGTCTTACTGAATAACACTTTGAACTGGATTTCATTTGAGTGCAGAATATATTTCAGTAAACACTTTGAATAAATAAATTTTGTTTAATATCGGGTTAAATAACATTCTGTCGAAACAATTCTTATAAATAGATGTGCAAGAATACCCTGTAATTCGACATATGCTTGAAAATTGATAAACAATTAATCAAAATGTTTGTGAATTACTTCAAACCAAATATATTTAATCAAGGTCATTACGATAGATTGTTTTTAAGAGATAACTCTTCTTGGTTAATTTATTCTACAAGATTAAACTGTTTTAAATACTTGTGCAAATTAACATCGTCATTGAATGAATTCAGGTGAATTAATTCTTATAAATGTTGGTTAAACTGAACAAACTTTAAAAGTGTTACAACTGTTTGAACAGTTGGTTAATTCATTGTTATTAATAGTTTTGATAACAATTGGAAGAAAAATCAGGGGGGTATTTTGTCTACAGTATACCTCTTTGCACATACCTACAAAAGAGATTATTTTTCTGTTAGTGTCTGTAAATAATTCCTAGAATATATTCAAATGCTTAAGAATATAATGTTTTATAAGTTACTCAATTTTAATGACTTTGAAAGTAATAAAAGTTTTGCTTTGATTTCAATCGATTGTGTTTTTAACATTTTCTTCACAATTATTGGTCCCATGTTTTGCACAACAATTAACTAAAGTAATCGTAGGTTTAATACGAGTAATACGATCAAGCTTATTGATCAGGATATGATCTGGATGTTTTCTAAATATTTTGAATACAAATACACACAGTATTTATTTTTTTATAAACAAAATTGAAATAAAAATCTTATTCTTTTGAGTTGTATTACATTTTTAGGAATCAAAAGAGAATTATATAAAGAAATCTAATAATAATTTTGAATATTAGTTGAAGAAAAATATTTTACATTATATTCAATAGAAAATCAGACAATAATTATATAAAATTATTGCAATAAAGGTTTGAGGTTTAAGATAGCATACGAATGGTTTGGCCACTAGTTTATGAGCGAAATGCTATCCAGCAATTGTGTACAGCCGGGAGGAACAGGTTCAGAATTGGATAAGAGCTAGCAATATCGGCCACCGGACTGAATCCCTGTCCATATCTGTATTCAGTGGCGAAATGTTGACACTGTCTGTTTGTATTGGGTATAATCGGGTTTTACTGTGTTGTTGTTTAAAAGCAGTTGTTTTGAAAACTCATTTCTAAACTATTTTTTTTAATTTTGTATAAAATATAGAGTTTATTGACAATTATTTAAACCATGATAGTTTAGTAGTTAATACTTAATTATCAAGTTTAAAATTGAATTTTGATTCGGTTTGTACCCAATTTATAGTAATTTGTTTATATGAAACTAATTAAAGAAGTGAAAAGAAATCAAATAACTTGATGATAGTTCGCAATAATTTATTCATTCAATTAAGATATAAATTGATTGCATTTTCTTTTGTGATTTCTATATTAGATTTAAATGTAGTATTGATTTAACAAATTCTGCTCTACTGTATAACATAAGTATTATTTATATTTTATGTTATATTTCATTAGAAATGATTCATTAGTTACTATAGAAATAGAAATACATAACATCAGAATAATATTCATTTAAGAGAACAGACATTGAAATAAATTCGTTTATTAATGACCTTGTCTTAATTGACCCTTAAATTTAATAGTTCTCAATTGAACTGTTATTCTATAAATTTTTATTATTATTTAGAAATATATTCAATTCAGCCAAAGGTAAAATCGATTTCACATGAATTGCATTATATCTGAACTCAAAATGAATATGACAGTGATAGGCAATGGAAGGAACAGGTAGGGGGTATATCCTTTGAAATTTTTTCGAGGCTCCCCCCTTATTTTTCGATGATTTGGAGGGAAAAAACTCGAAAATGAGGCACTTTTTACTCTTGTGACAAATCTTTTTGGCTTACCCCCCCCCTGTGGTCAGACCCATTGCCTATCTCTGAAATATGACATTAACTTTATTTTCCTCTTCCTATTATCCTATACGACATAGAATTGAATAAATAAATTGCTATTCAATAAAATTTTAATCATTAAGAGAATAAATAAAATACAGTAAAAGTAGGGATGGCCAAGGGGGGGTATGGCCAAAATACCCCCCCTAGGTTTGAAAATTGGCAAAATACCCCCCCTAGGGTTTTGAAAACAGAATCTATGTTTTTTGGCATAAAACATACCCCCCCTTCAAGACTTTTGGCAAAATATCGGAAAAAATGGCCGCTAAGCCGAAAATTAGCCGCCATTTTTGTCCGATTTTAACCG
>JAQIWA010001182.1:0-20453 GCA_034693305.1 Eueremaeus valkanovi
CAAGGTACCATCCATTGTTATATTCCAAAGATTGAAAATATTAGGAAAAATGGCAACTATCTGGCTACAATTTGGTGGAAAAATTTTCAAAATCGAATTACGCATTCAAAAGTTATTCAAGTTTGAGCTTGACTAGATAGTTATTTCGTATACTGTATGTTTGACAGAAATATGACTTATAAATAGCATATAAGACAGACAACAGTACTATAGCTATAAAGAAAATCAAATTTAAGGAACTCAACGAAAACTAAATAAAATGTCAAATAAATTGATAATAATTTGTTTGAATATAGTTTTAAAATATCTTTTATCATAAGTAAGATATCGTTCTCTGAAATACATAAATCCAATGCTAAGTATAGATTCAAAAGCAATAAATCATTTTTATTGATACAATTGTAGGACAAATGCAATGCAACCAACATTTCAAAGCCTAAAATCTGGTCATTAGCTGAGACAGCAATAGAAGACAAACCAAAGAGTCCATTATCTCATTTGAACCACAATCTCAACCCTAATGTGAATCTCGCGTCACCACTGCTATTGACGCATAACACACACCCGAACCCATTGTCTGCCTCTACACCCAATAATATGAGCAGTTGGTGTCATCCGACTCACTCGTCTCCGTATACATCAGTCAATCCTTACGGAACACATCATTACATGCCATCACTCGGACGACACTTTTCACATCAGTCATCCACGACATCACTACCTCCACAGGTATTACACAAATAACTCAACTGTTCTCTATTGAGTGTGTTTACTGTCTGGTCTGGGGTATGGTCTGGGCTTAAATTGTATTGAAGTAAAGATTTAGTGAATTGCGTGAAATGTGTCGAAAAAATACATTTCTGTACAAACCGTTGCATTGACTTCAGTTTAAAATTCAATCAATTATTCTGTTATATTCGAGTCAATAGTTAGGAATTTGTTTCTAATTTTTATTTTAGCCGAACATTAGCTCAAATCTGCCAAAGAATTAGTAAAACATTTATCTTTGTTATTGATCTCTAAACTAATTTTTTATCTAAAATTCTAATTAAAATTTTTAATTTATTAGTTTGTATTCTGAAAATCAATTATATGATTGAATAATATTAATAATAATTCTTATTTTCTTAAGAATAAGAAAACTATTTTAAAATCTAGTTTTAACTCAGAATTAATGATCAGTTTATTTAAGTAAATCCTAATGTTTTGATAAATCGTCGCTTTTTATTAATTAATACAAATCGATAACAAACAAGAATTTCTGCAGAAATTAAAAAAACAAATATCGCGTTACTAATGATTATTTGAGATAAGCTAAAATATTGAAATATTTAAAGTTCAAATAATCTAGTTTAGCTGAGTTGAGATCTCCATTACTATAAATTTAATTCAGTTTCTGATCTTTTTTCAAAATAAAATATTTAATGCTTTTAATAAATTTTAATATATTTTTGTTCAATAATTCATATAATATTATAATTTTCAATAAAAGCATAAATTATTTTATTATTCAATATTAGATTCTGTCATAATTTGAAGAATCTTTTTAAACATGATTTATAATATGAGAACAGAATCCGTGTCTAAACAATCAATTCATTTGAAAGCTTTAAAAATAGTTAATAATTAGAAATTGTTTACAATTGCTTCGCACACATAGGCAGACACACCACCGCAAACACCGCCTGCCCTTAAATTAGCATCCATGCAATTACTTAACCATTCAGAAAGTGGTGCACTGACAGCACTGGCAGCTGTAGAACAGGTGAATTGTGTTCAATCACCCAAATTAATCACTTATGGCAGTAGAGGAGAACAAATGGTCCGGAATAGTGGCAATACTTCACCGCCAACTCATTCGACGCAAAGTAAGCATATTTTTTGTTGCTTCCAAACCCATTGCAAACCCATTCCAATCCCATTGCAAGCCATTGATTAATTCCAAACCCATTCCATTCATTTATCATCAGTTGATCTCATTTTTGTTTTCTTCGCACAAACTTGTACTTAAACTTACTTTTTTTTGATTTGCTTTCCAACCAAAAGCCAATATATTATAAAATATGTTTTCTTTCTCTTAACAAATACACGGAAGCAATAAATAGTATGGAATCGGAAAACAGAAAAAATATCTATAAAACTCAAATCTGTCTTAAATTTACGTTAATTCTCGTGCAATTCAATGAAAACCTAATTCAATACATTTTAGTGAAAAATGTTAATAAAAATTAAATCTAATGATTAGATTAGGGATGTGCAAGTAAGCCAGGCCAAGTATTTTAAAATTATAAAACAGATCTGTTACCCAAAACTAATCTGATTTTTACTATGATTTTAGACAACATAAGGGAAGCTCGAAAACTGTTCAAGTTCATCCTGCATGGTTTATAAGTGATTATAAGATATTTCGATCAACCCTTCCCCTTGCACATCCTTGGAAAAGATGAAAAAATGCTCAGATCAATGTATTATTATATTAATTGCATAATATATTTCATGTTTTAAAAAGAGCCCCAAATTATAGATTGATTTATTAGTTTTGGAGCGAAACAAATCCTCGAGTCTTGAGATTCAATTACCTATATTTATATGAATAAAATTAATTGAGTTTATATTTATTTAACTTATTTTTCAGCTGAAAATGTGCCCAAAATTGTTAATTAATTATATATTTATTAGTTTTTAAACATTTAAAAAATATAAATAAAAACAGAAAAAATTAGTGAAAAATTAATGTCCGAAAACATGTTATAAATAATCAATCCATAGATAAATTGGTTAAATGAGTGCAATAATTAATAATCTGTTAATTATCTAATCTATACAAAAGAAATTTCATGTTTCGATTCAGATTCAATTTAGTAGAAAAAAATAAAAACCTAAATAAATATTAAGGATCTTGCTCCTTTTTTTCTAAACTTGCTCTTTGACTATCTGATTCAGAGTGTTTTCATTCAGGTTTTCTTTTGGCCATAATTTTGATCAATGAATGATAAATCATTCACAACAACACACATACAGTACACACAAGTCCTGCAACTTGTGATTGAATATCAGATTATAATCATTATTATTCTCATTCAAGTTTCGCATAAAAACTTTGAAACATATATTTGCAGTTAATTTGTTTTATATTTGAAATATAAGAGCAGAATATTTCTAACTCTATATAAGTCTATAAAAGTGTATAATATTTAGAATTTGGTGTAAATTTATTTGTTCTGGTACTTTGAAGAACTCATGACTCGAGACAATGCTTACAACACATAAGGATATAGTGTTTTGAATAAATAGCGATATATTCTGTGATAATCTAAACGCGTAATAGAAATGTCTGAACTTTGAAATACAGTATAAGTGAATATAAGTGCTTATTATTAGTGGCATAGATAGTGATTAGTGACTGATAGTGACACTCAAGAGGCTATAGAGCTATACAGAGCTGTGGTTCCGTTAGTGTTAGTCTTGCGATCGGCTTTTGCCACAAAGCAAACCAAAAGCAAAAGCATTTTGATTGGATTGTACTCTAATTTATTGTATAGAAGAATAAAATAAATAATAGACTGAAATAATGGAACAAAATGTCATTGCATTTCATATTAGGCTTATCTCTGCAAATATCGCATAACTGTTGTATCACTAATGAAGGAAAGGCAAACTCATAGCCGCTCGTAGGCACAGGCAGTCATTGCGATGCAAAACAAATGTCCGATCCATTTGACTGACGTGAATGACAATAATTCATGAATTCATGCCTATCGCACAGTTATGTTCAGAATGTTATGTTATGTTATGGACTGAAAGCATAACTTATAACAAATAACTCATAGCATAGCAACCATTGCGGACACACATTAGTCGCCGCTTAATATCACTGAAAATATTGCAAAAATATATAAAAACATTGGAAAACCTAAAACTGACCCAAACCAGAGTTGCCGAACTAAAGTCGTTTATATATGTGGGGTATTTCACTAATATTTTTAATCGTGGGGGCATTGCCTTCCTTTCCGCAGCTCTGACCCAAACTAAGCATTGCATGCATTCAACATAATTAAGACAGTCCTGAAGTACAGGCAAAAGGACATTGGATTGTTGTGCGATATATCGGCTCTAAATTCAGTAGTAGTCAAGCAATTACTGGACTCATGCAAGAGATCGTCAAATCCGATATGAGTAGAGTCAGTGTCAGATCCAGTGCCCGAACTGACGGCACGTCATATGGCTATGGTTTTGGCAGTAGTGGCAGTACCTCTACTACCAGTGCAGAGCCAACTCTCTCTCCAACGTTATTATCTGATGTCGCGAAATAATATTGGCGTTGAATGGAGTCGTCGATCGAATCGAAGCACTTATATGTAGGAGGAGTAGAGTAACTGTGTGTCTGCCAGTCTATAGTCTATGCTGTAGTCTGCAGTCAGGCCTCATCCAGAACTCAATTATAGAAATGGCAACAAATAGATAATCGAAATACAATACCACGCCCTCAGAGAACCCCATTTAGATTGGCTTCAATCGAATTCAATTGAATTTTAGGTCGTTTTTCACATTAGAACACATTTTTCAAAATGTTTAATCAATTTGCAAAACAAATGGCTTTTTATGTAATTCTATTGAATCGCTAATCAAAATACGGTTAAAGGCTTACAATGAATGGCAAACTATTATCTTTTCTCTGCTTTTCTTATTTATATTCAAATGGACTTTAAATTAGAGAAAAGTTTATCTCATTATTGACTAAACAATTGAAATGCACTGAATATACAAATCGTTGTGTTTGTCGTCTAATTTCAGTTTATGGCACAGACTTCAGGATCACAAGTGACACACTGTCTGAGACCAGGCATTCCTTCTCCAACTCAATAAGTTCTTCAGATCGTCTGCAAATACAAGACAATAACAACCACAACAATACCAGTGCTAATCACAAATAGGAATTGCATTATCACTGGATTAACGCTCAAAAACAACGGAACGGCTGATTCATCTCTGGCTGACTGACGGACTGGTTGTGTAAATAAATTATTTTGATCTGTGATTGCAATACAGATAGTGATAATACAGAGAGAACTGCAGACAAACAGACAGAACAGAACAGAATTGAATTGAGTGCACAATTAGCTGCACTTATCATACACTACACCACTAACTGTGCGGACATTATTGCACATATATTTGACCAGAATATGAGAATATGACAAATATAGACAGTGTTCTGCAAACAACAACTTTAACCAAACATTCTTCTCACCCGACAGTCCTTATTGGCAACGAATAACCGATTTTCACGTATCGATTGGTTTTGTTTTTGGTCACCATTTGTTCAGACAATACAGATCTTCGACATTAAGTTGAACTAAATTACAGAATAATGTTTTGCAAAGTCGAGAAAACTTGAATGTAGGCTAAAAATGACTCTGAATAGTAATTTTGTAACTAAAAAGTGATACTAAACATATGTTCTTCTGTTACTCTACAGTAAATGCTTGTGTTATATAAAGCGCACTATTTATCAGAATATAATTATTATTAAAATCTATCAAACATTTTGTCAAATGATAAACAAATATTAGTTTTAATTTGAAAAAAGAGAGAAAAACTGGAAAAACTGTTAGAATAGATAACAATATTATTCAACATATCTTTTTTTGCGAATAAAAGTCATGTTTTATTACAAAAATATCGTTTTGACATTTTTATTAACACATTTACTGATCAAAACATACATCAAATTTAATTGGCGTTTATATTCAGTAGAGTTTTTAGTTTAAACAAAATTATCGGTTCGGATAAGGACTAGTATTTTTCTGATCCCTTATATTTCAGACTACATTTAAAGCTTTATTTAATGGAAAGAAAAAATGATTAGAATTTATGAATTTAGAAACGAATAGTTTATATGTAAGAGAATTCAAATAAAACTTTGACTGAATTAAGAGAAAATGCATAAAAACTTTGAGATTTATTTCTGTTTTTTATTATACATTTAATAGTATGGAAACTGTTTTGCTTGAAATGTTTGAAGCGTTGGGTCGTCTGAAGGCAGAGACCAATAATTCACTTTATAAGTGATTGAGAAACACAACTGTTAGCGAACATTAAGTATATTTGGAATCACTTATAAGGCCTGTACTGGTCGTCAGTTTTCTTTACATAAGAAATGCATTATTTGTAGTTTGTCTGTCAGCCAGGATTAGAGGCAGATCAGATCTGCATCGTAGGTGATCACGACCTCTGCATTGTGCCCGATCTGACCCCATGTTCTGCGTCTCTGACTCGGCTTGAAATATGCCACCCGTCAGGTCTGCAACATCTAAAATACAACCCTGATTCATATTGGATACGAGTAAAGACCTGTAAAAAAGCGAATTATTATTTAAGTAAAACAAAACTCAACAGAAGACAAATGTATGCTTTGAATGGGGAAGAGGTGGACATCAATCATATCAATCATATCGGACTTTCGTTTCTATAAATCCTCTCATATCTCATATCATTTGATAATTTTCTGTGCCAGGTGATTAATAATAAGATTTTGGAAGATTATTCAGATTTTGTTTCTTTTCTAAAAAGCACAAATGGATAGATCTAGGTTATATAATCTCTAGTGATTAATTAAACTATTATGTTTCGCAGCCAAACACACTGTTAGTCTCTTTTTTGCTCTTATCTTATTGTCAATCGTTTTCTATCTATTATACTGTTTATTGCATTTAAACTAATAAATGAAAAATGAATGCCTTTTAACATAAGAATTATAGATAAAAATAATTACTGATTCGGAGTATATTTAAAATAAAATTAAAAAATTATTTTTCTATGACTTTAGCTTATGTTCAATCAAAATGAAAGCTAATTTGTAAGATTGGATTCATTGAACAAATTCAATGCTTAATATTGAGCAATGGCTTCAAATTAACTGATATTACTGTATACACCGATTCAGTGGTGGGCAGAGGAGGGGACTGACACCGATTAGTTTTCACATTGAAAGGTCTTTTCTCTTTTTCAGTACTGCACAGTATATATCAGAATTAAAATGTGCTTTCTCTTATTTACATATAAAATTGCATTCACAAGACTGTACTAACTTTTCTCAAAATAGTTGTCGATTCTGTAAACACTTATCCAATTCTTATCACAGATTCGATTGACATGTATTAGAAAAACAAAACTTTGTTTATATTTAGCGCAAAACTTATCGTAATTTAAATTATGTTTCGATCAATACTGAAATTATGCAGAAATTCATTCTTTATTTAACTGAAATGTCAGCCAGCACACTCATTTGCTCAAACTCTAAATACTACCCAGATCTATGCTTTCTTGGTTATCTTGACCTCTTGCCAGGATAAGTTCGCAATAAAGTTTGATTTAATCTTGTTAACGAACAATGTTCTCTGTCTTCAATAATCCGGTTAATAATTCAGATGACCTGCAATATATTTGCGATCATTTGCTTATTTTAAAGCGCAATCTGGAGTACAATGAATGCCAAAACTGAGAACTCAGACATCAATGAATCGCAAATGACTGTTGAGATGGAGAGATCATATGAGGATTGGTATTGTATACGGATTCCCATTCAATAGTCTCCCGCATAGTCTCTATTCAGTCCAACAAATGGTATCTAAGGTCTCGAAAAACAGTCAAAAAGATCGGTTCCTTATATTTAGGTATTCTTAGTGGCTCTTAGGCTAAAATACCGATTGTATGGTCTGATTGAATGAACTGAAATAAAAGACTGTTTCGATAATTCCGTTTCCAAACGCATTGGAATTAAATAACACAACAAATCATTTTAAATAAAACAAAATCTAATTGAATATTGAATTAATTTATGCAAAACATTAATCATTTGTTTGATTAAAAAATAGTCAAAACAAACCATAAGTTTAATTGAATAAAACAATCGAAAACATTGTAAACAACAAATTAGAGTCAGTTCTCCAAAAGATTAGATCGAAATTCTGGCAAAAAAATAAGAATAAAAAATTTTAAGTTTATTTTTATATCATCGAAGGGTGAGTGCAATTTGGGATAGTTTTATGTCTCGCACAGAATGAGTGGAAAACAAAAATTATTGCCATTGCGTCGCCAACACTACACTTCTCTCTCTAGTCGTCTCTTACTCTGGAAGACAGTTCATCTGTTGGGCTGTGGGCACAAATGCCCTCAGGATCTCATAGTTAGTCTACAGATAACTGTCCAGATAACGACAGGCACTTTTGCGTACTGTGCGATTGGAACCTGCATCACAGCCAACGCAAACGTCTAGATGTGTTCAGACAGAAAATGTTGAGTTTTGATTGCAAACATCTATCTATTATTTGTGCTCACAATTGCTTTTAAGTTAGTTTTCTGTCTTTTTCTGTCATTTTGCTGCGACATATAATTTAGCCATTGATAACACAACGCCCATTCAGTCCCCCCCCTCTCTCCGTCTTGTGGAGCACTCACTCCAGTCTTGTCTGTCTTGCAAATCAGTTTATGGACTGTTTATATTAAAACTAAATTTTTTCACAGTATTAATAACAAGATGTGATACACCTCTATATGACAGCAAAGAGCACAAGTAGTAAAGTGGGGAAAACCTATACAGAGAGGCATAGACTCACTGTGTGTTGTCGTATCTGTGAATTTAGCAGTTTATCAAATCTTCATTTATTAATCGCAACACCCATTCGGATGACATCTCAAGTCAAACATCAGAAACATAACTAAAAGAGCGAATAAAACAAAATTGTAATGAACTCAATATCTTATACTATCATCTCTTCTCTTGCTTTAAATCTATATTCCAGTTATGTCTGATTCTCCATATGATTCATATAAAACAAGAATACATTTCAATAAATTCTGTATATATTAGGACTGAATGGAAAAAATGTTTTCCTTTTGTTTTGTTTAAATAAATTACGATTACTTCGAATACTTGTTTTGACTCATTTGAGGATAGTTTCCAATATTGCGAATGTCTTATCAAAAGACAGTAAATGTTGTTATGCTTGTGATGGGAAAGTCTGAACGTGTTTTTGATCCCTATCTACACAAAGCTTAACGAACAGTGATATTCTGTACTGTATTGTAGTTTACATTACTTCAGTCGAGTTGTGTTGTCGTGATGTCTGTATACCTACTATGATGTCTGTCCTGTAGTTCTTTATGCATTACTTATCTGACGGACGTTTCCATTTGGAACAACTCCTGTGACAATCAGTCTATCTCTTTGTCTATACTGTATACCACTTATTGTTTCGCTTTATGCTATTAATCAGTGAATTGGATCGAAAGACAACATATATTACATTAACAAAAACATAAACCAATTCATTATATTCTGCATTCAATCAGACAATTAAGTCTTCAATTTATTTTCTTATGAAGAAAACGAACTGTTTGTTTAAATGCTATATTTAGTCCATAATTAGTAACTATTACTACAATATTATATACTTTGCTTCAATTTATCTGACGCTTAGAAATCAATTTAAGAGGAAAATAGAAAAATAAAGTTTTCTTATCTAATTTGATGTATGCTTTGCTAACACTGACTGATAGTTAGAGTTATTATTCTATGTTTGCAATGAAAATCTCAGGACTTGTTGTACAGTATAAGATACACAAACATTCTCTATAATAGATGTAAATTATTTGATTCGGTTTCTGAATCTCAAATATTTAAGTGCATTTATATTGCAGTTTATGTGTATTTTATTTGTAAGATCTCTGAAATCAAATGCAATTTTTTAATCAGAGCCCCGGCAGGTCTTCTTTTTCTACTTCTGCTGGCTATTTGAGTTAAGCCAAAGAAATATTTATAAACTAAAGTACTTATTAGTGCAAACATTGGAGAATATAAAGCTGTGTCACTAACTCACGGCTAATATTACGTTCTGACTGTTAGCTTAGTATGACTTCAGATTTGAAGACATGTGTAATTAATCTAAGCATTGGCTTCATTGGCAACCCCGCAGTAAAGCACCTGAAGATTCAGCTTTCAAATAGATTATAGTGTGTTGTGATCTGCACTGGAATTCTTGTATATCACGAATCAATGCCTTAAAGATTCTCTTTTGAAAGCAAAGCCATTATTCGACTAAAACTGTACTCAACTTATCTGAAAAACTCATTTTTGTTGATCAGATATTCTTCTGCAGAGCGTTTGCAACTCTGGTATCCTTTTATTTGGCTTCAAACGAGGCATATGTTTGGCAGTGTATACGTCCTATAAATTGTTAGTCATTCAAATCACAAGTCATTTGTGTGTATTCCGTCGTCTACTGTATTAAAATAGTACTCTCAATAAATCTAATGTCTGTGCTGAAGGAACAGTCACATTTTCCAGTCTGTCTCTTTTATATTGTCAATTCGTGCTGCGATTAACTGCAAAATTACGTTGAATTTTCGCTTTCAGTCCTTCCCTTTCAGCTCTCAATGCATTCATTAGTATTCATAAAAAATTTATTTTAGTTAAAGAAAAAAGAAGTTTAGTTTGAGTTGTAATGCAATAAAATAAAAGACAAAAAATAACGAAAATTTATTTGTAATAAAAATAAATATGCGATAAAACAAATGATAAATACATTAGTCATTAATCAAAAAATGTATTCTTTATTATTGTTATATCTAATGCTTGTAATATAATATTGGATTTAATGAATGATCCAGTTCTCCAATGAATATACTCGGCTCACAATTCTTTGTTTTTGCCTTTATTTCTATTGCAAATATTCACTACATTAGCATTGAATATAATTCAGAACATATTTGATTGGGTTATATCAGTGATAGGCAATGGGGGTAGGGGGTTAACCACCTAGGATTATGGCTGAGGCTGACCCCCCCTTGTTTTTCGATGATTTGGCGGAAAGTCGAAAATGGGGGCACTTTTCGGATAAAAAATGGATTCAATGCACCAGTTTTGGCCAAAATTTTGGCTGACCCCCCCCCTGACGTCGGACCCATTGCCTATCTCTGGGTTATATGTATCGCACAATTAATATGATATTTGGTATCATATTTATAGTTAAATACAGTATATATCTTAAGATTATTTTCTTCTTACTATAAATCTCTGCATGAGATCCATAAAAAATTACTCGAATTTATTTTATATGCTTTATTTTTCGTATAAAACATAGGCTAAGTTAACATTACCAGGTACAAATAAGAGAAAGAGAGATGTGTTCAGAAAACTTTAAGTATTATTTTATTCAGTCAACAACTCATGTGTTGCGGATATTCCCACAATAAAACTCAAGAGAAGTAAAAAATAATTTAAGAATAAGTTAGATATATATAAATGACAAAAGTTTTTATGTTTTCTTTTTCTGTTTTATTAATAAAAAAAAGACAAAAATAAATATTGTTTTATGTTTTTCGATAATAACTTTAATGTATACTTGTTTTTGCAGAATTTCATATCTAATAAATTAATCAAAAAATATATTGACGTCAGCTATAAGTTTGTAGAAAAATATATAGAAAAGTAAAGAAATGTAAAGAAAAAGCAAATATCAATCGATTTCCTCAAAGTTTGTGTCAGTCATTGTTATCGTGTTTAACGTTAGTGTAAAACATATACGAATTGCTTGTATTAGTATTTATAAGAATTTATACTTATTTTTCACAAAGAAAGACGACTTCCTCTAAGGGTCTGCACAGAAACAAAAACCTATTTGAAAAATAATAGTTATTCAACTCTCTACTAATTAAACAAGACAGGTTAAAAGGCACCGATACTACTGACAAGACTTATTTGAATTAAAGACAATGAGCCGACGACTTAGCTCTGTTAGCACAACACAGAATCGCATTTGTTTTGTCGATTATTCTCAACAAAAAAGAAATAATAATAAAAGAAAAAACAAATTTACGATTAAAATAATATATACGTTATTATTATGCAAATTGTTTTCCAAATATTATTGTTATAAACATTATTATTGTTTTCTAATTTATAAGGCATTCATATATCGGAGACTTTAATTATATTCTGCTTTACTATTCAATACTACAGTATAATGGTATTCAACAATAGTATAGAATAATACTATTTACTACTTATCACAACTACTATAATAATATTCGGATTCATTCCTATCCTTAAGTCGATTCTTTGACTTCACTTTAATGTTGTGTTAATTTTCGTCTAATTTGCAATTCATATCGCAATCATTCATACGAATCGACTATTTGTTTATTCACTGATACTTTTTCTGCTACTCTCTCTCTCTCTCTCTCTCTCTCTCTCTCTCTCTCCGCGCTCTTTGTGTGAAAAAACTTTTATTTTCTTCGCTAATGATTTGGTTTCGGAGAATATATTGAGTAATAATACTTCTGTTTATAGGAAATTAATTCAATGTATTTTTTCTAACAATTATCTAATATTTGCTGACCGAAGACAAAAAATGATCGGAAGAATTGATTCATAAAAAACAACTTTAATTAGAGTTTGAGTTCATATACAGAGTGTAAATAAGATCGTTCACTAAAGACGTTTAGATTTTTGTGGAAACAAGAATTTCGAGTCAAATAATAAATTAAAGCCTAAATGTGTTAACATATAAGTGCATACACCGAGTCATGAGATCGCATAAAAAACTTATGTCTACTGAATCTGATTAAAGCCAAAACTAAAACATAATCAGCAAAACAAGCCATAAACCGACTGAAAGCCCATATTTGCACACATATACGAACGTGTGATGCTTTGGGAGGCTTTGCACTCGAGCGCACTCAACCTAACCATTGCCTCCTCATAACTTGTATGATAAGACCCGGCTCGTTGACCGCTCGCTTGTATTCGTTTAAAGCGAACCAAATTTGCTAATTATTATCGAATATAAAGAATATATTTCTGTTTTAGTGCTGATTAAAAATGGAAACAAAGAATTTCACTTTAATATAGAAATTAATTACAATAATTAGTATAGAAAATAACATAACATATCATTATTAGGATAACTACACGACTACACGATTCTACAGAATTACAGAGTCTTTACGGATGAGCGACAAAATGTTTAAATCAATTTACAGTTCACTGCAATTATATTTAATTTTTGTTTGAGTTTAAAATTACTTTTGCGCGAAATTAAACTATAAATTAAGAAAGTTCTAGTTATACAGTATAACCTATTTTCACTTATACGGTAAATAAACAAGCTGACTTAAATAATGTTGATCATAAATAAATCTATCCAGATGAGTCATAATGTGGTCAAATTAAGCTAAATATTTCAATTTTAAATGTTTGCAAACAAATTAAATCTAATAATTGTTTTAATATATAGTATTGATAATTAATAACAAATATTTCTATGAAATTGATCCAAACATCTAATCCAGGTCAGTTGAAGGTATAATTCCGATATATTAGCTACAGCTGAAATGAAGCCCAAAAAGAATGCGAATTCAATCGATTTCTGATATTGTCCACAAATTGGTCCCAATTTACCCCAAATAGGTTTCAGTGCTTTATGTGTCTCACAACTTGACCCCCACTGCGATCCAAGTCTTTGTTGATTGGAGTCAATTAGACCCACAATCAAACGAATTCAAAATCTTATCAATAATTTCGTTAATCATATTGACTAACAATTTATTGAGGAGTGAGTATAAAAAATCAAACTAGTGTACTAGATAATTTTGAATTTTTAAATTTTAATTGTATATATACCAGTGTAAATAATCATCTAATGATTAATGAACATCCATAGATGGGCAGGTGTATCAGCTCGGATTAACATCAGCTCAGGTAATGAAACTTTTCAAAAGAATATCAGTTTTACGCGATTTTACACAAATAATAAGAAATATGATTAATACGAGACGACGATTCTGGCCAACTCTGGACTGAACTAAACTATCAAAATAAGCTAAAATTAGTTGAATTTGTTTAATGAATATAATTAATCACTTTTAGTGAAGACTTGATTCTGTTAGCTATTCCTGTATTAGAGTTGAAATATATTATAATTGATTCAATGCTTGGATTAGTTCTTAAATTAATTCAGAATTTTTTTATAAATTCTGTATAAATAAGATATAATTTATTTATTTATTATAATTATTTAGAATAAGTAATAAAAGTAAACAATGTTATAGTCTTAATAAAAAAGTTTAGTTGATTATCCTTGAGACCAAATTTATGTGTTTTGGATTGGGTGAGGGCTCAGAGGGCTGTGAGGCCTGTCATGTCAGACGCGACCAACGATTTTAAGATTTTACGACTTCTTCTCTCAGTTTATGTCTTAGTTTTTGAGTCGATATAAAGACAAATCGACGCCAGAATTCCGGAACAAATGTTTAAATAAAACTTTTTGTTAAAACTATTTCAAACTTAAATTTATTTACTTTAAAAGTATTTCAATCGATCGGACACTAAATTTAAATTCAATCGATGTTCTCGTTCAGAGCCAGAGTAAGTATGAGTGGGTAAGAGTGGGCTTATCTCAGATTTGCCATCGATTCAGGATTTTTGTCGCTTATATCGGGAAGTAATTGATTTGTCTGAACATTATGTTATAATAAGAAAATTAATATAGAATTAGATAAATACTAGTGATGTGCAAGCTAGGCCAAGTCAGGGGGTAAAGGGAGGTGTAAAAGGGTGTCCTTATGACCACGAAAGTAGTCAATAAACTCGAAAAATTGCCGATTTTTTGAATTTGAACCAGATTAAATCCATATTCTACAACATTAGGTGTGAATTGCACGGTAATCCATGACAATTTAGTACTGAATGTTTGAGCACCAAAACTCAGGTGGGTAGTTTATCTTTTTCAAATTGTAGAGGGTAATTTGAATATAATTATTGTACAAAATGGAGATGTATATACATATAGAGCTAACTAGAGCTTGGAACTTTAAACCTGCTAAAAAGATTAACAATTTCTGTATTCCATGGGTGAAACAACAGAGGAAGACAAAGGCGACTAGGGTATCCACCATAGAATTTTGGCTGAGGTATACCCCCGGAGAGTGTCGGAAAAATGGCCTAAATTGTCGTAAAATAAAAAAGTGCTAATTTTGACCTAATATTTGTTCGATTCGATGAAATTTGACCATGTTGCTTTTAATTTATATTAAATTAACAGAATTTCATTTTTGAATACACATATGATGTGTATACAGAAAGTCTCAAAAACCTCTGACACGCTCGAATGAAGCTGGAGATTAAACCTGATTGTTTAATGAAAATTTCTATTTTTGTAGAGCAACTAACAAAAAGTTTTTTCACCGCGGCGAGTTTTAACTGGTGCAGCACCGGTATTAGTAAACTAGCACTGTCTCCAGGGTCAAAACCACTAGAGTAATATAAAATTTCAGCAATTCAAAATTATCCTTGCTTAAAATTATCGAATATCAAATTTCTGGATTTCACCGTGGTATTACTGATATTTGTTAAATTAAGATAATATGAAATTTCAATTGTGATTATAATAATAACCACTGATTATAGAAATGCATACCTCACAACAATAATCAATTCATAGCATTGGAGCAAAGTATTCAAAATGCGTGCTGTGCAACTATCAGTAACATCAAGATAAAATCTAAAAATATGTTTTGAGTAATTTTTATTGAGATTATTTTCCATTTCTTAGACTTTATTTATCCCTTGTGGCTTTTGCTCTAGAGTCTGATGAATTATGCCATTTGGCAAATATAAAGTTATCCTGTGCAAAAATGCAGCGTTTTTAGAAAAAATCCTGATAGAGGTATTGGATAATTTTTAGCAAAGATAATTTTGAATTGCTGAAATTTTATATAACCCTAGTGGTTTTGGCCCTGGAGACAGTGCTAGTTTACTACTACCGGTGCTGCACCAGTTAAAACTCGCCGCGGTGAAAATTTATTTTGTTAGTTGCTTTTAAAAATAGAAATTTTCATTAGATTTCAATCAGGTTTAGGCTCCAGCTTCATCTGAGCGTGTCAGAGGTTTAAGGGACTGACTGTATATAATTATAATTATTTAAATCACATTTTTGAGAATATTTAAAATATGCAAAAAAAATGTGGGAATTATTGCTGGGTATTCGCGCGTATTAAAGAAATCCCGCTGGTACAAATTTGGCAAGATAGAACAATTTATTGAACCCTGGTAACGAGAAGTCTGCCCCCCCTCTGGTCAACAAAACACAATATTTGATTTTAACTCACTTTTATAAGTCTTTCAATACTTAATCAATTATTTGATTCCTCTGCGCACAGAGATAGGCAATGGAGAGGGTAAAGGGGGGCTAACCCCTGTGATTTTGGCAGAGGCTGACTCCCCCAGTCAAAGGGGCGTTTTTTAGAGAAAAAATTGATTCATTGTACCCCTTTTGGCCAAAATTTTTGGCTGACCCCTGTTGTCAGACCCATTGCCTATCTCTGCTCTGCGCATCTCTGTTACAAATAAATAATTTAATTTATTGTCAAAATCAATAATAAAATTAAATAATTTTAATGCTAATGAAATTTATGCTATTTTTTAATTTAAAGTTTAAAATATTAATAAAATATAATTTATCTTATTTAAGGATAAACTCATTTAATAGGACATCAAATATATATCAAATATTTTTCTGATCTTTGATTAGAATTATTGGATATTAAATAAATGTATGAATAAAATGCAAAAATTATTAATATTTTCAATAAAATTATTTAAATAAACGATTGCTTAATATTTATTGCAAAGAAAATAGTTTTCACATAAAAATTCATTCACAAGATTTGAATTTTAATTTAATAATAAATACACAAAATTTAAAATAACTTTATAGTAAAATAAGAGGGAGCGATAATGGGAGCTCAGGGTTGATATGACCTAGTCCTGAAAATATGCTATTATATTAAAAACTATAGACTATATTCGCTTCATTAAAATAGACATAGAATAAAATGTTTTCAGACAATGAGACCATTATATCCAAATGGGATTACAAACAGAGTTTTCAAATTATGGCTAACCAAACAAATTAAAAGATACGGCAATTAATTAGCTTGCAACATTTTGTTCCCTTATCAAAATAACTACCTCAACAAATTTTCCCAAGTTTAAAAATATGAGAATTTCTTTCTTAACTTAGCTTCAAAATGAAACCATACTTTTGTTCCAGTTCACCTTAACTTGCACTCCACCTGAACTTCCAAACATAAATGGAAAAATTTGTGGTTTACCCCCTGAGTTGGAGGCCATTCCTTCCCTGATGACATATTGAAATATATGATAATTAAAATTAATTACATATGAAGTGAATCTATTTATTAAAGTTAAATAAATGAGAGTTTTGTGAATGGTTTTGAATAGCGATAAATATAAATATGATTTTAGTGTAACTGAGTCTCCAATTGTACTACAATTCCATACAAATCACAAATCATTTTATTTAAGTTAAGCGCAAATCTGAGACAAACCCGAAGTGGGAATCAGAGCCGAGTAGAGGCGAAGCGATAGAACGACATAAATCATCGTTAGAGTTGTGATCTCTCAAAACAGTACTACAGAAGCACTACCTTTGAGTTGATTGTCGTGTTGTTCAACAAGAGATTTGCCACAATTTATACGACAGACAAAGCTTTTAGTTTCAACTCTGCAATAGTAGCCCAAAAAATGTACCGAATTATGGGCTCTAAATAAGTATACGGTATATAAAAATATACTGTAATATGACATAAGATAAGGAGAATATAAGAGCAAAAAATTGTTTGAAAGCGTCATTTCGGTAATGGGTATGTAATGTAAATTTAAGCGCCTCTCGTGGTCTATAAATGGTTAATGCACTGGTACACTGATCCAGGCGTTCACTAACATTACGTGTCATTATTAACTATGGCTTAGAATTCTATACTATATTCTCCGGTGGCCACCACTGACTCGCACTGACTGGCACTGACTCCGGAGTCAATCTAATAGAAAGCACATATCCTTACTCTGCTTACAGCCTGAGCTCTACCCATCTGTTTATCTGTGCATTACAGGAGAGACACGAGTAGATGAGGTCAAATTAGAAATAAGAATCTCCATTCCCTTCTACTCTCTGGTGTATCCATAGGACAGATAGTATAACAAACTTATCACTAATAATCAACTGATATCTGTTCCCAAATACACAGTTACTGTATCGTCGATAGTGTGTGCTATCATTAGATGCCAGTCATAGATGTTGTCATACTTTCCAAATGCTTGTATGGCTTGTATGGCTTGTATGGCTGGAAAGTGTCATTTCAGAGACCATTCAGTTTATCGCTAATATACTCAGAACAACACAAACCCGAGTCATAACAAAATAAAGCCAATTCTGGTCAACATTAAAGTCCAACGAATACAAGTTGATCGCATCAGCATCCCTGACATTCTGCTTAAATACAACCTTTCTGTCCCCCACCCAGTGATGATACCCCTCCACATTCGAGTCCTGTGTTCACAAAAACATACTTATATTTTGCCTCATTTTTCTCTGTTAAGAGTATTGACCGCTTCTATGAGTTCATTGGTTTTCATTTTGTGGTTCACTCTCTTAACCACTTCAGACAATTTGCTTCCTATTGTCCATCACATCCATTACAAGACATTTTCTGTCTATGTTTTCCTCAAGAAATTTATATAAATCAGAATCAAATTCTGGACATTAAATATTGTATTCTATTAATTAAAACTTTTGAAAAGTAAATTAGACAAGGTTAGTTGAAATTTAAACTTGCATATAATTCAAACCAATTCATAACCAAGTTTGTCAAATAAGATCTACCAAATATGATAAAGGATATCGAGTTAAAAGATATTTTTCTATTGAAAATATGCGCGAGTACATTATAAAACTCCAATTATCTTGTTTAAATAATATAAAGGCAAATGGTACTTGTATATTTTGTAACCAATATTACTGTTTGATCTTAGGTGCTTTAGTAATATCAACTGGCTCGGATTTCTTGGTAGCGTCTGACATAAAATTGTACCACTTCTCTTTTTCATGTTATTATCATATTAGCAAGGACACATTTTGTTCAATATATTAATATTTCAAATCAAAATATTAGAATTATTATTAGGAATGTATGATAACTGCATTTGACAATCAATGCGCACATTATTAATGAATTTTATAATTAGTTTTATGTGCTTTCATTTAAAATGAACCCGAATATGATCTGTGACAAATTCAAAGACACAATCTATTTATTATTATACTTCTAAACAAATCTTCGGCCAAAACTTGAATGTAAACTCAATAATACTGTATAAACTGTACAGGTACAATTGAAACAAGACAGTAGCATAATGTCACCAGAGGGCCGTAGCTTTCAAATATATTAAACATGCAGGTATAATTAAGTTTTACAATTATTAATGATTTGTACTGTGTCATTTTCACTGTCAATTTCATCATAAATTGTTCTAGAATATTTATAGATACCAAATGATACCCGGATAAATTTTTTATAAAAATAATCAGTTTTGCTGGTTTAATTCAACTGGATTATTCTTGGCATTTACTGGAAAGGGCTCTACTGTAAGTACAAAATTTGGCCCCAGACCAGTCTGTCCAGTCTAACCATCTCTGTTCACAAACAATTTGTTTGGCAATCAGATTGAATCGAATGATTAAAATACAATTTTCTTAATCTTTTGCAATATATTAGTATTCAATGACTCGAATAAGAAATTGAATGCATTTAAAGCTATTAACGAAATTCAGTATATCTATGGAAAACTTGAAAATTATATCAAAAAGTTGTTTGCAGTTAATTAATAAAATTTTTGTTGAAAATAATTGCAAACATAAATTAAATTGAAAGCCAAGCCTGAAATTGTGTGCAATCGTTGTATTTTATGGATTTGCTCTTCATTTTGAAAGTCTGACTGCAATTACCCTAAATATATGAGTTGTAGTTAAAACAGTTGTTCTCAGCCATAAAATCGGTTAAATTATTTCATTTGTGAACTCAAACAAATATAAGTTGTTGTGAATAGCACTGAAATATTTATAAATATTTAGTTCTTAAGTCTGAATACATAAATACTAGTGTAGAGTAAAGAACTTTATTTATAGAAATCAATGTATGATTCGTATGATTGGTAAGAGTGAACATTTGAAGACAAGCAGAACCGCCTTTGTTTAGATCATTAGACGCACTGCTCTTCATCTTATGAGCACTTTTAGCAAATATTTTCTTAACGAGAAGACAGAAATATAGCTTCAAATTAACAGTTAAGCAGTGAATGCAGTGAATGCATCACTTTATCAGACAATTTCTCGCATCTAAACTATGTTTAGTTTTGGATGCAATTGAATGACTGTTTTATCATTTTTCAGATATTGTGCAGCACTTTACCACTAATACTGTACCCGAATAGCTATTGCCAGAACGTAATGCACACAATATACACAATATTTGTCTCAACTTATATATAAACAGTATTATAGTATTCGTGTGAAATGGAGAGATGGGAGAGA
>JAQIWA010001183.1:0-20448 GCA_034693305.1 Eueremaeus valkanovi
TATTAGTACGGGCTTTCCAAGAATACCAGCCAGAGCTGACGGAGATGCCATTAAAGTTAGATTTATTTATTTATTTAATACCACTATAGGATTTTTTATAAACCCGTTGAGTTTTTGCACAGGATGATTTTATATTTGCAAACTGGCATAATTCATCAGGCCATAGAGGAAAACAACAAGGGATAAATAAACTCTGAGCAATGAAAAATACTAAAAACTATTTTCTGGATTTCAAATGGAGTTTACTGCTAAAGGTCGCTTGGTGGAAAAAAATTTTGCTAGTTGCTTTACAAAAATAGACATTTTCATTATTTTCTTATTCGTTTTAGGCTACAGTTCCATTTAAGCTTGTCAGTCGCTTCTTAGACTGGCTATACAGTATTATAAGAAATTGAGACGGGGTAAATTGTGTAAATTGAACTAATCGTTCGAATTGAATGACTGATACTTCAAATGACAACAAATAAATAGTTAACAAATAGTAAGTTTCAATAGTTCATAGCACCCACGTTGGCTGTTATGCAAGCTTCTAGGCGTCGGGGCATACTCTCAATGAACGACTAAAAGTTCGGGGTACTATTTCGTCCAAATATTCCCTGAATTTTGTTCTTCCAGTTGTCAATTGAGCTCAGGATCAGAAGACGGCTTGCATTTAGACATTTCAGTTATTTTTTGTTTTAAAATACTTCTAAGAGTGAAAGAAATGAAAGTAACCTAGCTCTGATGTGCCCAATTTGGCTTATCTGGGTGAAAATTGGGATTTACAAAAATGGGTTGAACATTGGATGAATGCTATATTAAACGCTTTAGTATAGACTCTATAGAGTATTGTCAGCTCAAAAATCATCTGAAACTCTTAGAGTAATGTATTCTTCACTGCCAACACATAATGAACGTGAAGTCAATGCTATGGTTATTAAATAGTCAGTCAAGTAGTTTAAAGTGAAAAGAGTTTGTCCAGCATAAAGTATAGAAATTTGATCAAGGCATACATTCAGGTTCATTGTGTGTCGGCAGTGATGAATACATTACTCTCAGAGTTTCAGATGATTGTTGAGTTGACAGTACTTACAAATATTGTATGTATCCTATGTCCAACTCTTTGTAAATCCCCATTTTCACCCAGATAAACCAAATTGGGTACATCAAGCTAGTTTCATTCCTATCACTCTTAGGTGTATTTTAAGATAAAAATAACTGAATATTTTTAACTGCAAGTAGTCTTCCGATCGCCAGTCTCTTTCTGCAGACCATCTTTCTTTAAGGCCCACAGGTTTTCTATCGGGTTAAGATCGGGGGTGGAGGAGGCTGGCCACTCAATGACGTCATAACTCTCGTCGTCAAACCATTGTGTGGTTGATCTGTCCGTATGGGAAGAAGCGTTGTCTGGTTGGCAGACTTTGATGCTCTTCATCAGAGTTGGCGAGACTCGGCGGCTCTAGGGGGTCTAGGGGGGGTAAAATGGCGAATTTTCCTGAAAACCTAGGGGGTCTAGGGGGTTTCGAAAAACAAGATGGCCGCCACAATGGCCAATGGCCTGAATCTGTAAATCTGTATGACTGTTGTACCCGAAGTGGGTGTGTCGTCCGAAGGCCACAATCGGGTACAAATAATTATTAGTTGTAATGATTCTTAACTAAATTTATAATTATTTCATTTATTGTTCACTTAATATAAAATACAATTTATTTAATAATTAAAAGACAATTCAATTAAATTAATTTCTATTTAAAAACTATTTATAAATTACAATAATTAGTGCTCGAGTCAAGTGCTCTCTCGCACTGCCGGCGTAAGACTGCATATAAGACTGGAGTAAGACTGGCATTAGACTGGCGTACATCACATGTGTGTTAACCCCTTATATAGCATATGAATGAATGAAAGGTTAGAATAGTTTAAGAGTGAATAGAGAGTAGAATATTAGGAAAAGTACTAAACTTTGGATAAGACCTATGATCTGTACCCAACATGACTCGAAATTCTACAAAGCGGAGTTAAAGTAATTCTGCTATCAGCCTTGTTTTCGGTAAAGTTTAAAACAACTTTCGTCCTAGAACACCACTTTTTTCCAGTCCCAATTGAGGCTGGCCTGGCAGCATTCGGCCCGTTTCCTCTTGTGATTGGCCATTTGTTGAGGTACGATTTGTGGTCCATTTGAGGTACCCAGATCTTCTTGAGGACCTCCAAAGTGTATTCAGAGATACCTCAGGACTTTCACTCTTTTTGGCCACCAGGGCAATATTTGCAAATTCATTAAGGGGTTCCAAATGGCCAATTGCGTCACTTCGGCGATCATTCCCTTTGAGTTTTGGTTCCTGTTCTGTTCCAGGTCTCCTCTTGACCCCTTTACCTTTCTTGATCTTGGCAATGGTTCGGTTTGAGGTGAACCGTTGAAGACCTCTGGCCTCCATAAGGTATTTAGTGCCATATCCTTTCGTAATTGATGTTAAGCCCCATAAGATACCCATTGTATACGCAAGAAATTGTAAGCGATCGATGTGACAGAAGAGTGTAGATGTAAGCGCTTGTCTCGACTGAGTATCGCTCTCATGTCAGTATTGGCGCATTCGAAGTCTATGCATGCGCTCCACAACATCAATATGGGAGCGATATTGTCAGGCAAGCTCTTACATCTACCCTGTCTTGTCACCATCGACGGTCTACAAGTACTAAAGTACAGATCTTAAATAATTTCACAATCACCCTGTCTACACATTCTTGTTTAATTGCTAGATAAAATAACTGAATTGTTCTAAATATATTAATAATACAGTACTTAATTGATGAATAGTTATTGAGTCGTAACAAAGTATGTGAACAGGACTGCCATATGTTGTGGAGTAAAGCACATGATCTGAATGTTTGTGTTTGTATACACTTTTGATTCAGTTTTGTTTGATTTCAATATTAAGAAAATTATAATTGGATTTAATTGAACTGAAAATGGAAACCGAATCAGACATCGAATCCATTTGTAAAGTAATGACAATTATATCGAAATATTTGACAAACATTTGAATTAATTGAGACTTAATTTGATTGAAATGAACAGCAAATCCAAGAGAAGGCAATGAAAGCCACGAAATGCTCGCTTTCGCTCAACAGTTCTGAATTCAATTATTATAACTCTTTCGATAAGTTCAACAAAATTATTAAACACCAAAACACACACTCATTGTTGATGTGAGTCCTATAGACCAGTCATTAAATCCGATCTCTCTTTTCGGACCCAATTATAAGACTCAATAATTAATACTTTCAATCGATTCAAGGCTTTCATCGCTTATTGAAAATGAAAACAAAGGGAAGAAAATCGAGAAATTGGTTTCGGATGAAGACAAGTATGACTTGATCTCTGAGCTCAACGACAATATGTTGGACTCAATTGTATGCCTTTTCGGTTCAACCCATTGATCGCATAATTGTTAATATTATAAGTATTTTGTTATACTTTTTCTTTACCCGAAAGGGAAACCATTTGGATGAGGCCTCGGGTCTGAAGAAGAAGGACGAGCAGCTCGTCTTGGCTACATTGAACGCCACCGACAAGAGTCTGTCCTCTGTTTCGGTGAAGACTTCCTCTTGGAATCGACATATAATTAGAGCCAAAAGAGTCGGAAACTGTAATCTGGTTTCGGCCAAAATGGTTGAGAGATCGCAACTGCGGTTCAGAGATAAGACCGATAACAGCAATAACCCATTCGTTCCCGTAATCAAAGATAAGCCCAATTCTATTAAACCGCTTTCGATATTAGTCGAGAAAACCGAAACCGGTTTCGACACGTATTCACATCCATATGAAGTCGAAATCGAAAAGTTTGAGCCAAACGACCAGTTCTTGCAAATAGAAATCCCAGAAGTATTTCCAGTTTTCACTCGATTTCTAATCTAAATCTAATCAATTGTTTTGACCCAAAAGATGCCAAAACCTGTTTCGGAGACGAGTTTTAAATTCGTTTCAAATAAAGAAGATTTGATTGAATTGTCCGAACATTTGAAGTCATGTCAAGTGATTGCCGTCGACTTAGAAGTAATTAATTAATAATGAAAACCGAATTCAATATTCAATATTCAATAGTAATAATAATCAAAATTTATTTGCAATGACAGCATCACTCGTACCGCACATTTCAGGGCTTCACGTGTTTAATGCAAATATCGACCAAAACCTGTGATTACTTAATAGACACGATTGAGTTGAGGTCTGAAATGCATTGTCTGAATCAAGTGTTCACTTCTCCGTCTATTCTCAAAGTATTTCACGGCTCAGACATGGATGTAGTTTGGATGCAAAGGGACTTTGGTCTCTATTTAGTCAACCTGTTCGACACCTACCAGTCCGCCAAACTCCTCAATTTCCCTCATTTATCGCTTTCATATCTATTGAAACATTACTGCAATTTAGAGCCCAATAAACAGTTCCAATTGGCTGACTGGAGGGTCAGGCCTTTGAATGAACAGTTAGTTAAGTACGCGCGCGAAGACACCCATTACTTGATCTTCATTTACATCCAAATGAAGAACGAATTGATCGCCAGAGGAAACAATGAAAAGAATCTCTTGAGAGCTGTCTTCGAAAGGAGTAAAACTGTTTGTCTGAAAGTCAGTTCAATTCAATGATTGAATAATTCTTTTTCTTTCATTGAATTACTCTTATATTTGAACAGAAATATGAAAAGCCTTTATATAACAGCGAAAGCTATCGTTCGTTACTTAAGAAAAGCAAAGTTGAGTTCAATTCCAAACAATTGTATGCTTTGAAGGAGTTGTACGCCTGGAGGGATCGGGTGGCTCGCAATGAGGACGAAAGCATTGGGTACTCATTATTGACTCTAATTATATAAAATTTATTGATTTATATATTTTTAGTTATGTTTTGCCGAATCACATGCTTCTGCATATGGCCGAAGTGTTGCCCAGGTATGTCTGCTAGACTAGTATTCAGTTACAGTAATCATTAATTAGTGGTTCTTATTGATAGGGAACAGCAGGGAATCCTCGCATGTTGTAACCCAATCCCGCCATTGATTAAACAACAACTCAATGAAATTCACTTAATTATATTGAAGGCCAGGGATAGGCCTCTAATTAAATCAGACGAGAGTTCAAAACATTCCTCCAATACTTCGAGTCTAACTCATAGAGTCATTGATTTGGACGAACTGCTAGACTGCAGACACGATAGGTTTCCGCTCGACTCAGACATTAATCCGCGAACTTTACTCGAAGACTCTTATGGTTTGTGCGATCAATGAAAAGAAAATAATTAAAATCTAAAATAATATGCATTTTATAGAAAACAAATCGTTTGAAAGCGAAGAAATGGAAACACAAACGAAAGACAATAGAATTGTTAAGAGTTCGCCATTCGTTCAGTTGTTTTCATCCAATAATGTCTGGAATAGTAGTAAAGCTTTTGAGAGAATTGATGCCTCGTTTACCTCACCCTTCGAACGGGTATTCATTCTATTTCTATATTCTTCGCAAACTTTTGGTTTAAAATCTTAACTCATTTTAATTTTGTTTAAATTTTAGTATAAAATGACAATTAATAGTAAAACCGATTTGAAGAATGAAAATAAAGAAATGTCTGATAAAAGCGTTTCAAACGATAACATGAATCGAGTAATGAATTATAGATTGACTTCAATTATGTTTTAACTAATTTTTATGAATTTAATTATTGCTTTAATTATTCAAATTAAGGTTTATTCACATTATCTAAGCCTTGCCTCGGGTTCTGATGGAAAGAGCGAACCATTGGATGCAAGTATTGAAACAAACGAATCCCCAAATACTTCGACAAACGATTCGAAAGTTTCAGATATTTCTGACAATAGTTTAGAAAAATGTAATTCAGATATGAATAGAAAGTTTCAGAAAAGACAAAAAACTGATCCGAAAAGTGTTGAGCCATTCGCTTACGAAGACTACGATTATTCCACTTTTTCAGCCAATAATAGCTCGAATTCAGGAAAGAGTTCGCAAACAAACGCCAACCGAATCGACAATAAAAAGGTTTGAAATATGAATAATGTTTTCAAAACTTATTATTATTTTATTTTTATTTTATTAAATACAGAGAAATCAGATGAGAAGAAACGAATCCAAAAGTTATACTTATAATCCAAATAAGAAACACAAATATTAATTCATTTTCGATATTATTATTCGATTTTATTAAACAATGAAATAAATAAATGAAAACAAAATCTTCAAAATATTTGCTATAAATAATAGTAGCGCTAATGGATGTGCACTGACTACTGTAGTCACTAGTGAGGTGTCCTGGAGTATAGTTGTATTGCTGAATAGATAAGTTCAGACGAGTTTAACTCAAACCTACTTTTCTTCTTATTTGAGTATTTTTTAATAAAAGAGTTCCAAAGTATCGATATTTCGGATCATTTTGTTGTCTTTAGTTGTGTTAATGACTTCAATGTTTCAACCAATCAGTTAGAGTCCACTCAAACACAAAGCTTTGCATTTAGAGAGCGCATCAAACTTCTAGGCAGTATTGTTTCAGGCACACCATTCTGCACAAATGAGCCAGGCACAGCTCTAAAAAGCAGCCGCGCGTCCCAACAAACTATAGGCACTTTATGGTTCCCTTTTATAATGTATGAGCATGGTCGAGTGATGATCATAACCAAGTGGTCCAGCTTAATCAAAAATGATTGAATGTACATGGATGAAAGTACTGTTTATTATATTTAGTGTACGACTAAAAGCACTTTTAAATATGAAAATTAATGTTTTTGTTCATAAAATGTAAAGCGTTTGAAAAGTAGCGCTCATTTGCTCTAATGATGACATCTATTGAGCAGAAAATGTGTGAATTTATCGCAAGATTTGGTATTTTTATTATTATTTACAATAAGATTATCAATGAATAGAAGTATTGCTTAAATAATGACATTTAATACAAAGTAAACATTAAATTGTGTTTTAATTTCTAATTCACTAAAAATCATATAATTATTAAATAATTTATTTATAATTTTTATTTAATTTATTTAAAAACCGTTTTTACACTAAATTATGAAAAGTTTTATTTTTTATAATACAAACCATTATTGGATGTGAAGACTGAAAGACCAGAAGAATGACCACAAGTGTGAGCACAAGTACGTCCACATTGACCACAAGCAACAGTTGTTGGTCTTCTTCGGCCAACAGTTGCCAGACGTCGAGCACTTGGATGTCGTCTCTGAATCAGTTGCCAAACGATTTGTTCACAAATAGAGAGATATTTCTAAATCTGTTCATCAGTTCTGATAATAATGTTTGGCATCACTTGAATGACACCAAAAGACAGGAATTGCTTAACAATTATTTGCCGGAAGAGCTCTCAAACGAGGATAAGAAGGAGACAATCGAAGAGCTTATGAACGGATCCTTAAATCGATTTAATGTCAATTCTTTGAGTAATTGTTTCGTTGGTTTGAAATCACATAAAATAAGTCAGGATTTGGTGAAGACGTTGGAAGACGTGAAGAGTTTGAAGAAGAGGTTATTTCGGTTGTATGACCAGAAACGACAGTCACTTTTGCTCAAAGAAGTCATTCAGAAAAGACAACTACTTCTGGAAGAATCGATTCAAACGAATCAAAACAACGGAAACAAATCGATTGAACGCAAGAATACAAACAAAACTTTATTGATATCCGAATCCAAGAGTCTTAAGGAAAGGGTTCGACTCAGGTATAGGAAAGAGCTTAAAGAGATTCGCAATAAAGCCGACACTTCTTCAGAAGAGGAAGACTTGAGTCGAACGGTTGATAAGACATTGTCGTCGATGTCTAAACTGAACGGAAACCCAATCCCAAACCCAAACCCAAACCCAATAAGTGATAAACAATACAATGAAATGCTTAGAAAACATAAGAGAAAACGAAAGGCAAAGGACTTCGACAACAGTTATGAACCGACTCTCGAGACGAATAACATTACGTTAAGTGATATCATAACGAGAGTCACAAACTCTGCCATCACTTCAAACCCGACCAACACTTGTGTGACTAAAACGAATAGAACTAACAGTTTATCGCAAACACATCCCAACAGTGCTCTCAAGTCTTCCTCGAGTTCTGCGCCAAAGAAAAAGGCGAAACATTTGAGTGTCGATACAAAAGGCAATCAAACGAATCAATCGATTCCATCGAATCCAATCAAAGTTCTTCCAAAATCTCATTCGCCGACTATTAAAGTCGAAAACGAGTCCACATTTGAGACCGAATTAAGCAATAAAAGTGACTTCAGTTCCAAACAGAATAGTTCTGACATTAAAGTGATCGATGAGTCCAGTGATCGGACAATAAGTGGGTCAACCAAAACAACAGCCGCAGTGACAACAAAGCCCAGTTCCTCTCTCATCCCTCCAGTTGTGTCACATTCTGAGAGTCAATTGATAGCAGCACCGCTCCCAGCCCTGCCTGTGCTCATGCCATCGACAGCGAACGTCCCTCTAGAAGCCAATCCGGCAGCAGTGACACCGACCCCTTTGCCCTTCGAGAAGGAGCCGAAATGTTTTTTCTCATTACTGCGCGACGTATTCGCGTCAAACGCATCGACTGATCAGAGACTGACTTTACATAAGTTGGAAGAACTCATAAAAGAAAGGCTCAGATCCTTCAGTCCTCTCATCGGTTGGTCCACAGAAATGGTCGCCTCAGCCATGAACTACTTGAGTGGAGTACTACCGCCGCCCCATTTGGTGCCTCTCGTCGATTACAAAGAGAAGAACCAACAGTGGCAGTGGATCGGTGGGGGAAGGGATGGGGACCAGGAGTTGGCTCCTCTTTGCGAACAGTGGATGAAGAATAAGGACGAAGATCTGACCGCTGGTCTGATCAGTTTCTCACAGTCGTTGCCACCACCGGCCAAGTGTCTGACCGATTGGGTGGTCAGGCCTTCCAGTGATGACGAAAAGTCTGTTTATCGCACACAAGAGGCCGTTCGGTATCACAATCCATACAAAGCCTTCACATATAGAGTTCACGGCTATGAGAGTGTTGTCGGACCAGTCAAAGGGTGTGGTATCGGTGCAGCCAATGGTCACAACACTTCTAGTCCTAATAAGGCGAGAGAGCACTCATTGCTGGTCAGCGATAGACCCCCTTTTGTAACGCTCTTAAGCCTTGTGAGGGACGCGGCCGCCCGACTGCCCAACGGTGAGGGCACCAGAGCTGATATTTGTGAACTTCTAAAGGACTCGCAATACCTGTTGCCAACCATATCGGACCAACAGGTGAACGGTATAGTCAGCGGTGCACTCGACCGACTCCACTATGAGAAGGATCCCTGTGTTAAGTATGACGTCAACCGAAAGGTTTGGATATATTTGCACCGAAACAGAACTGAAGCCGAGTTCGAGCGCTTACATGAAGTACAGATCGCGGCCGCAAAGGCCAAGCGCTCAATGAGTAAAGCCTCGCGAAAGACAAACTGTGTTAACAATCAAAGCAATCCAACGGGAGGTCAGCTCTCTATCATATCGAAGACGACCCAACAGGCCATACATCAGGCGGTGACCAATATATTGAATTCCGAAGCGCTTAAAATCACAACGAAATCCAATTCTTCGGTTTCTGTCGACAGTTTGGATAATCCGGTCGTCAGTTCGACAATAGAGGCATTGAATCCAAACAAAGGACTCGTTTCTGATCTGAAAACTACTAATTCTTTATTCAATACAAACAAAGAGAAAGATTTGATTGCATTTGAATCCAAAACTTTGAGTCCATTCAATGGTTCGACACCTTCTGCGGCATTGTCTTCGAAATCACTCTTTCTGTCACTTCAGCCCAAGAATCAGATTCAGTGCAAATCAGATGCGATCACCAGTTCCTCCAATATATCACAAATCGATAAAAAGATGTCAACAAAACCTAAAGACAACAAACCTTTTGAGACTCAGAAGAGCTTAAAAATATTGGATAACAAACAGAGTATTGTTCTGTCGAACCGGAACTCATATGTGTCTCAGCCAAGTGCTAGCCTTTCCGTCGCCGCCAATGCACTCAACTCGAGTGATGTCACAAAACTGATTGCAAACGAATCCAATTGTATTAAAGCATTACCGAAGACGCGGACAGTTAGACAAACGAAACCTTCGATTAAAGTTCAAATCCCCAAAACAATAGGTCTACCCATTCATACGATTCCTGTTTCCCAAAATTCACTTAAAGCCCAAACTTCGATCACAACATGTATGGCCTCAGAACCCATACCAGCGCTGATTAATATGACGAACCCTACAAACAAAGTGACGACACTGTCATCCACGCCATCACAACAACAGACAAAATCTTTGACCACAAAAATGCTTTCGGGAACTCATGTGAATAGCATGGGTACGGGTTCTACGAGCAATCAGATGCACCAAATAAGTATCCCGACCAGTGTCCTGTTCGGCACCCGACCCGCTTCAGTCGTATTAGGTTTGTTCGCATTTTGAATACGAATTGATTTAAAGAATATTAAAATATTTGTTTCGATTGATAGCCACTCCGACGGGTAAGTCATATATGATGTCGACTGCGGGCCAACTCGTATTGCATCCGAACACAACCTCTCCAGCGATTAGCAGTTCCTCAGAGACTCCGACCTCACAAACCTCATCCCTTGCCGTCAGAACTCTTCAGGGAATTCGTGTAATACCAGTGAATGCAAACCCGAACACAACGACCAAAATTCATACTCCAATCACAGCCAAAAGCAATGCGTCCAACGCATCGGTAGTGATGGCAACACAGGCACAACCATTATCTTCAGCCACTATCTCTCCGCACCATCAGTTTGTGGCCCGAATTATCACAACGGCTCAGACGACTCGTGGAAATGTACCCCAAACTCAAATAGTGATCCCATCGACCTCTGCTCTTCAGCCCTTATTCCTGGCCCACCCGACCTCACAGACCAGCGCAACGTCTCAAACAATTTTACAACAAATGACTTCAACTACAACCATAACGACTGCACAGTTATCTAATGAATTACAGAAAGGAAAGGTCGGACTCACTCTTCCGCCGCGAACGACGTCCTGATTGGCAATGAATTCAAAATTGATGTTAAATCTGAATAAACGTAAGCAACGAATCAGTTGCTGGCAATCAAGTCGTGTTTGACGTCTGAACAACGGGTCCGACAATTGAAACAAAGATTCAAACAATGAGTCTATGCTTAGAGCGACCGAAGACTGGCTTTGAATGGAATCATGAGATTTACTGTTACTTAGAATCGGAATAAACGGCGGAATCGTTCAAATCGTAACCCAATTATAGAACAAAAGTTTAGTTTATATAATATTTTTCATTCTTATCATTAATATTAAGAGTATTTGTCTTTTGATGTCATTTTGTATTTAAGAATGTATTCAAATGTTGTAAATATAGATATGTTTCGGAAATGAGTTTTATTTGAATTAAATTCAATTTATTTATAAATTATTAAAATTATTCACAATTTCGATGTCTTTTGAGAAACAAAGTTAAAGTCAATGAATACTGAGCCGACAGGACAGGAGCCCATCTACAGTATCAGAGTGTCTGCTTTAACAACATTTTGTCTCTGAGCCCACACTTAGGCCAAAAGCAACAGTTCTACGCATAAGACCTAAAATGCATTCACAACTCAGACACTGAACCTAATAATCGAGACAATAGACAATAGAATGCCATTCGGTGTCCGAGAAGTATATTTTAGTCGCAACTCAATTCTATATTATCTTTTTAACTCCTCGTTCATAATAAAGAGTGGAGTATATAGTTTTGCCAAGCTATCACTCTAGCCTACTCCCCCACTCCCCGAGAAGAAGGAAAGTCCGCCTGAAAGAAAAGTCCTTTATTAACAGCGGGAAAGACTGGAGGCTAGGGAATTGCCTAGGCTAGGTCTATTGAATCGGTACTTATTAATAAGAACTCTTCTACATATATAGCATACACAGTATTGTATAGTAACTTATTTTGTCTTTGAAAAAGCTTTGAATGCTTTGAATGCTTTGAAAATGTTTTGAATGCTTTGAATGGTTTGAGTGCTTGGAATGGTTTGAGTGCTTTGAATGCCATCTAATGCTTATATAATCTATTGTTTGACTGAAAGCTGTTTGGAATCAGAATTTGCTTTCATTTGAATAATAAGATTGAAATCCAATTCAAACTGTTCTCACAAATGGTCTGAAATATCGGCAATCGATTGAACTGTTGAACGATAATGACTGTCATACTGATGGTGGCAGAGAAGCCATCTCTGGCCCAGTCGTTGGCACAGATCCTGTCTTCGGGCCGAATGAAGAGCCGGAAGGCATTCAATAACGTCTGTTCGGTTCACGAATACAAGTCTTCGTTCAGAGGAGAGAGTAATGTCTTCTTCAAAATGACATCAGTTTGTGGTCACCTCTTGTCCACCAATTTCTCCAACAAATACAACAATTGGGACCGAACTGAACCACAAGAGCTCTTTGATTGTCCCACTCTTAAGGAGGAGTCGAATCCGAAACTAAACTTAATTAAGTTCTTACAGAAAGAGGTATTCATTCAGTCATTCAATCATTCAATCATTCATTCAATCATTCATTCATTCATTGATTCCTTCAATCATTGATTGTCACCGAATCGGTTCCAAAGGCTCGTGAATGTGATTATCTGGTTCTGTGGTTGGACTGCGACAAAGAGGGGGAAAATATATGCTTTGAAGTGATTAATGCCGTCAATGAGTCGATGAGAATATCGTTCAGAAGTCCTCAGGTTTTCAATCGATTGGATAATCAATTATTTGTTTAAATAATTAGAATTCAATTCAATTACTATTAGACTGTATTTCGCGCAAAATTCAGTGCTATTACTGATAAAGACATTAAGTCTGCAATGAATTCACTGATTCTTCCGAATGAATTGGAATCGCTTTCAGTGGACGCTCGACAGGAACTGGATCTACGGATTGGCTGTGCATTCACCCGATTCCAAACCCGATTCTTCCACGTATTCCCATATTATTGATTCGATCTATTGTTTTGTCGATTATATGACTATTATTTCACTTTAAGGGAAAGTACGGAGATTTGGACAGTTCTCTCATCTCATTCGGGTATTGCTATTAGTATTCAAATAATATTCAAAATTGTAGTCATTTTTCAATTAAAATCCTCTCTCTATTGGCTAACATCCAGACCCTGTCAGACGCCAACTCTGGGCTTCTGTGTCGACCGACACGATCGGATCCAAACATTCAAACCCGAGCCCTATTGGGTGCTTAGTGTAAGTGTTCGTTTGGCCAGTAGTGAGTCATCGCAACCGTTAACCCTGGAGTGGGACAGAGGCAGAGAATTCAACCAAAATGTTGCGAAGACTTACTTGAATTCAGTTAAGTCTCAAAAAAGGGCTAAAATTGTGTCGATTTCGACAAAAGAAAAGGCAAAGACTCGGCCCCAGGCTCTCAACACAGTGGAACTGCTCAAGATATGCAGCTCTGGTCTAGGCATTGGTCCGCACACTGCTATGCAGATCGCGGAACGGCTGTACACTCAGGGATACATCAGTTACCCGCGCACAGAGACCAACCAATATTCGGCAAACTTTGATTTGATTGGATCCCTGAGAATACAGACCTCGAGTAACGACTGGGGACTACAAGTCAAGCAACTACTGGAGAAGGGAATGACAAAACCGCGTTCGGGCAAAGACGCGGGAGATCACCCACCCATCACACCCATGAAGATCGCACAGCAGCACGAGTTCGGCGACAGAGACTCCTATCGTATATACGAATACATTGCCCGCCATTTCATCGGAACCCTAAGCGGGGACATGAAGTACGATCAGACGACCCTCTCGTTTGCCATCGGATCCGAAACCTTCTCCAAAGTAGGATCGACTCTAACCGAACCGGGATTTACACAATTCATGCCTTGGAGTGCGTTAGCCAATGAACAGAAGATCTCTTCCTCTCTGAAAGTCGGCGACGAATTCCTGATAACCGAAGCAAAAATAGTGGAACGACAGACCACTGCACCCGACTATCTGACCGAATCAGGTATTCATATGAATCGAATTGATTAATAAAATAATTAAATTCTTATATACTATGGAATCGACAGAACTGATTGGTTTAATGGAAAAGCACGGCATAGGGACAGACGCTTCCATCCCGACGCACATCAATAACATATGTCTAAGGAATTACGTGAAAGTGAGTCCCGGAAGGCATCTCATACCGACTCAATTGGGTATAGTGTTAGTGCACGGGTACCAGAAGATTGACAGCGATTTGGTTACCCCTACGAGTAGAGCAGCCCTCGAGTGCCAGTTGACTGAAATAGCAAACGGAAGGGTAGACTTCAATACTGTGCTCAACAAAACTATTGAAGAATTTCGCAGAAAATTCCTTTATTTCGTGGATCACATCCAAGCAATGGATGAACTCTTTGAGGTCTCCTTTTCCTCTTTAGCCGACTCAGGAAAACCCATTTCCAGGTATTTGTTGTATAATCTGATCATAAGTTTGACATCAATTGAAACGATTGAATGACTCTTCAGATGCGGTAAATGCAGACGATATCTGAAGTTAATAACAGCGAAACCCCAACGAGTCTATTGCCTGACCTGTAATGAGACCTATTCTATACCACAGAACGGAAACATTAAAACCTATCGGGAGTTGCGCTGTCCTATCGATGACTTCGAACTCTTATACTTTTACAAAACAGGAACTGTTGACAAGAGCTTTGTTCTGTGTGTCCACTGTTTCAATAACCCTCCCTTCGAATCGATGCCCAAGTCTTCGGGTTGTAATCAATGTCCGAACGAAGAGTGCAAGCATTCAATGGCAGCCAATACTCTCACTCATTGCGATCAATGCAAGTTCGATGGAGTGCTTGTGCTGGACCCGGGCTCAGGGCCGCCCTCCTGGAAGATCGCTTGCAATAAATGCAATTTCTCAATGTCTGCCTTCAAAGACGCCAATAGAGTGTCAATCGATAGCCAGTTGTGTCAGAAATGCAATCGAAAGATGTGTTCAGTTGAGTACAAATCAGAGAAATCGCGTCTAAAGGACGGCTCACTTCAGTTTCACGGATGCATTTGGTGTTCCGGAGAGTTCGACTCATTGGTACAGGCCTTGAGTCGACTGCAGATCAATTTTGCCACCTCTTCCTCCAGAAGTAACGGATCAGACAATAGATCTCAATACTACTCACAAGACTCGCACAGAGGCAGAGGTGGTCGAGGAGGCAGATCCAGAGGCAGGGGTAGAGGAGGCTCCAGAGGTGGGGGTCGTGGCAGAGGGCGAGGAGGAGGTCGAGACCGAGATATGGATGACTACTCACACTCGGCTCCAAAGGGCTCAATGACTCTCTCGGACTTCCTCTGAAGTCTGAAGAATGTCTGTCCGAAAGCAGTGAACTTTAAGACAAAGCGAGCATTCATTCAAATGAATAACAATTATTACTATTATTTTTGAAACCATTTTATTAAAAATTTAACTTAAAATAGATATTAAATTATTTTTGAGTCAAAAGCTATCAATTGTTTTACTTTCTATTCTTCGAGAGTTTACTCAGTAGTGAATGTCCCGAAAGGAAAGTAATTAATCCCAAACCAGACAAGTATTTACACGTCTGGAACATATCGAGTCTAATGAAGAAACAGACGTAGAGTCCGAATATAAGCGCGAGTCCGCTGTGGAATACCAGCGCCGACAGTGTGAACGGAAAGCCAGAAAAGTTAAGACCAATTTTGATCCACTGAATGGAAAAATAATGAAATCAATGAATATTCGATTGTTTGGACAACAAATGCATGCATTGAATGCAAATGTATGGCAAATGCTCTCAGATATCGATTATCATAGTCTCGAATATCAACTATTAATTAGCCGTTAATTGCTTTTCCAATACTATGGAAGAAACCATTGAATCATGTTTTCAGTGTTTCCAACGAAGTATTGGACAAAATATGCATATATTTAGACATTTAATGACTTACGAGTCCGAAGAGTATCACAATTGGAATCAATACCAGAGCAGAGAATGCGGTCGAGACTATAGGGGCCGGCCGTTTCTCCTGTTCCCTAAACAAGTGTTTGATTTCAGGTTTGGGAGCATAAGGAGAGATGACTTCTTCCGGCTCTTCTGTCAATTGGTTTGACTTATTTATGTCGAGTTTAATGGACCCGATCTTCCACTGGATTGGGTTCGATATGACTGCGTCGCCGATAATCAGCCAAATCTCATACAAACCGTTTATATGATTCAAATCTTTTGCCTTCGTTTGCAAATTCAGATCCATTTTGTAGTTCTGTTGTGAATCCGGTTCTGCAATGAATACAATCTCTTGTTTGGTCCGAACGTTAACCAATTGGATGAACGTCTGGTGCGCTGCCATCAGATCGCCAACTATTTTGTCGCGTAATTGGAATTTAATTACAAGTCTTTGCTGAGTGTCCGCCTCTAACGGGTTGGACAGAGAAGTCGGGAATTCCAGTCTAAAAATAGTTTGAATGTGTGTTAGACTCGACCCAAATATTAGTTAACTTTCGGTTATTTTCATTAATTAATAGATTTCGTGTCAACTGATCTACCGGTGGATTGGGAACAGATCTGGTATAGTATTAAACAGACCCGTGGGTGACACCGGTCTGAGCGCACATTACTCTACTCTACTCTACTGTATAAATAGATACAAAACATTGAATACTTAGTTATGGCTCCACTTCCACCCGAATCCCTGTCGGCGACAATCACTTCTGCGTTTACGACAGACACTTGTGTCAGAACAATGGCTTTGATCTGAACGCCAGTGTTTCCGATCAGACGCGCGTCGGGTTTAGTTGGAACGGCAGTTATGGACAGGTCATAGAATCCTCGCAAGGGTTTCGATTCGAGAAAATTGATTGCAAAGAGTTTGCTATAAATTGAATACCAATTGGTTTATATGTGTTTACAGCTCAGGCATATGCCTACCTGTCCCCCTGGACGGGCTGTAGACTCTTCTTAGTCCAGATCACTTTTTTGTCATCAACTCTCGTGGCTGAGTCTGCTGTCACAGAGAGCGGACCCAAAGAAGCGCCCAAAACGTTAGTGATTCTGACAGTGAGCACAGAATTGGTTGGCGAGAGAGCACTCGACCCGTAGTTCGTAACGACGACCGGAATGTGGTATTTGTTGTTAGTGTAGAGCTTCAAGACTTCCAGCAATTCTGAAATCCCTTTTGGCGTCAATACGTACTTTCGGGACAGAAAATAATTGGCGAACTTTAAGGCCTGATCCTAGAGAGGGAAAGGGGTTATTACCAGAGTTGCCGCTAAGCTATGGGCATAACAGTTGTGCTGTACATACTGTGGTCAGACCGACCGGTTTATTGCTTGCGGTCGCCAATTGATAGACGCCATTGATTATACTGGCAGTGATGCCGAGCCCTCCTTCGAACTGACCCACGGATTGAGCAAATCATTAGTCAATACTTAGAAAGCAATGTCAGAGCAATGGGTTGATCAGCACCTGTAAGAACTTGCCGTCCACTTCATCCGCCTGAACAATAACGTCACCAATTTTCTCGACGAAAGGATTCCTGTCCTCAGCTTTGGTCAATTTGGCGGCCAATTGAAAGGCCAGACCTGTGTTGAGCAGCGACTCATCCTTCTTGAGGGCTGTGGCCAACACTTTACCCACTTTTGTCGAATCGATTGCTTTTCCCAAATTCAAGAGCGAAACGACCGAACGATATAAGTCCGGGACAGTTGACTCCTCCTTGAGCTGAGCCTCTAATTTGGTTACATATTGTGCGCCAGAGATCTAATCAAACATTTAATGCTTTAATAATCAGTATTTCAATCGATATTTAAATGTATTTCAATCGACATTCAAATGTATTTGCATTTTCCACACTTTAATGCCATTAAGTCTAACAAAAAGTAGGATTTTATACAAAAATAATTTTTCGGTTTATTTTCGATATTCGTATGAATTACAGAATTTCGGGTAAGAAAACCGATTGTCACTCAAATTGATTCAAAATTAAGACACATTTGAGACAAACGGATGGGTAATGTGATAGTGAAAGCGATTTGTTATTCAGTTGACTAACAGTATTGTATTGCAGGCACAGAGAGACTGATTGCCAGCTCTTAATGCTATGAGTTATACAATACCTATCATTCAATATCTGCTTCTGTCCTCTCATATCATATCAATCAGAGGTAATGTCTTTCAATCAGATTAAGTGATGGAGCGATTGAAATGAGGAGAGAGGAGAGGAACGGGAGGGGAGAGAGAGAGAGAGAGCCATACCTGACAGTTAGGAATGAGTTTAGCGGTGGATGTGATGTGAAAGATATGATCCAAACTCTGTTCTGACTGTGATTTCAAATGATTGCAAATATTAGTCGAATCAGTGATTGGCTGAGAGATCAAAGTCTGCGCCAAAAGAGAGTAATAGATATTCGACAACGAGTTCGAAGAGAGCGGATCCGACAACTGGACCAAAGTCTTCATCCGATCCCAGTCTGACTGTTCGACAATTGAAGTCGGATTAGGCGTTGGGTTCGCACACAAGACATGAGCGACCGATAGAAAGGCAAAGACCGGTAGAGTTGTTAAGACATGCATCTGATGGGAGACAGCATTGGATTGGATTCAGTCAGTCATACAGTCATACAAATCAAAGGCAAAACTCTTACTCTTATTGTTGACTAAAATTAAACAATAAATAAATAATTGAATACTAATTGAAACGATTGGTACGAATGGTATGAATGGACAGAATTAATGGACACGTGTTCTAACCATTCAATCGATTCAACAGAAAATAATACATTTTTATGAGACTTGAGATTCAATGAGAGAAACATTCATTGATTGCATTCAACACATGTCTACACAAATGACATACAGTAGAGCAGAGGAGGGGAGGTGTCAGGTGTTTGGCTTATGTTGCAGACTCTGAGCTCATTCTCTGGCAATCCGGGTCCTTTAGAACTATACAATTATTAATCGAATTCATTTTAAACGATAACTTTGGGTCAATACCAGCATATTCTAGAAGCCCTCCCATTCTGCACCTCCGAATATATCAAGTATGCGCAAGGTGGTGGACCAAATTGGAAAGTTTTTTATCTTGTAAAATCAAGAGGGTCATATAAACTTGACCAATTCGGTCCAATTCAACTAAAGGAGTAAAGGTTGAGAACTGACCCGGTTTTCAGAGGATTGCTCTCAATATAGTCCTGGTACAAATTACTGTATATATTAAGTTAGTACCGGTACTAATTATTTTGAGTGTAAAACCGAGCAAGCATGATCGAACCTCTCTTGAAGTGTTGTCTGTTATTGAAGGCACCAGGCTAAAAATATATACTTCACTGCCGCGCACTGAAAAAGCATTGTCAGCATTGGAGTTGTTATGCAGTGAAGAAACAACTTATTGATAGCAATCAGAAACTGATAAACAGATTCAAAAGTTGATTGCAATTATAGTCCTTCGTGTGATTCGAGTTCAAACATGCATTTTCTTCCCGCACTGCACACCCATTACTCTAATATAAGGAATCCTCACTTTAATAGTGATATTAAACAGTTAATACTGGATGAGGAAAGTAAGCCGGGTCACATTTGGTTTATATGATCCATGCCTTGCATTGTTGATCTTCCCCTGGGTCATTTGAAATTACTCATTTCCCATTATATTTCGAAAGATGTCGACCCCCCCCCCCATAGTCTGAACCCGAGTCGAAGACACTCCAGCCCTTACAGTTTGTGGCTCACCTGACAAACTCTACCAATCAAGCTTGGTCGGGACAGGTAGCCGTCTTGCCCTAGTAGACCTTGCACCCTATAGCGACAAAGAAACAAGTCCGCCTCCTGGGGTTCGAACCCAATGCTATTCTGCTATTGAATGAATGCAATCACATCCAATCAGGTGAATCCGGATCATTATTATTCTCGCGGACCTAATGTTCAAATGGAAGTCAGAGAGTGCCGGCAGAGCAGGCATTCAAATCAGGTCTTTTGTGGGGTGAGTTCAGCCAATCATAGAATATCACGTGAATGAGCCAGGGATTATTATTATTCCTGTCGCAGACCTAATGTTAAAAATGTGGAGTAAGAGAGGGACAAAAGTCTGCGGGGGGAGTGCTGGGAGAGCAGGCATACTAATAGTGTTAAAATATACTTGATGGAGATTTGTTCTGGGCATCTATATAGTGAAAAGTGTAAGCTATGCCTCAGTTTTGTGGGTGTTTTTCCTACATTTTTATTCACAAACTGATATTCATTATAAATATTTTTTCCACAAACGAAAAAGTGTTATCAAATGAATATGAGTTCAGTTTGGAATACGAATAGTAGCGAGACATAGCTCATGCTCAATAACCGGATCTTTAACATGGATCGAGAGCATTTCTAATGTTTAGAGTTTACTCATAAAAAACTTTCACAAATTAAATATATTTGAG
>JAQIWA010001184.1:0-20448 GCA_034693305.1 Eueremaeus valkanovi
TGCAAATTTGTTAGGGCTCGTCGATAACGTCGGAGTCATATTTGCACTAAAAGTGCAGATATTAAACAATGAGTTAACATAGGTTTTACCCATTTATTAGCAATAACTGATTCACGTTCTGAATAATCAAAAACCAATTATTGCTTGTGTTTCGGCTATAGCTCTACAGCCGTACTATTAATACTATTATAGCCTTTACTGCATTGATAGCGCGCTCTTCGTAGACGGCTTTAATTGTTGAACATTAGTGAATGTGCGCGCGCTTTGACTGACAATATTGAAGTTCAAATGAAAATAATGTATAGAATCTTATTCTGGATTTGAATTTCAAAAGCATTTCAAAAATTCAAACAAATCTTCATTTTTGCCATTAATTCTCAAATTTCTATATTATTTGATAATCTATTTAAAGTCAAACTCTTTGAGTCAACGATATCTATATCTATAATATAGCGGAACCGATCGACACATCCAAACGCAATGGCAGAGGGAATCCATGTGATCACCAAAATCGCAATTATGATCTGTTCCACTATCATTGGCTTCCTTGTGGGCGTCGGTATATTCCGGTTCATCACTGACCACGAGGGGGATTTGGATTCCCAGAAGAACATCATTCAGATGGTACTATTGGGCGGCGCACTCCTCTTATGCGTACTGGCATTCATGGGCGCCTACTTTGAGAACCCGACCCTCTGTTGGATATCCCTGGGCTTTGCGATCGTAATCTTCGGCACTTATTGCTATTACCTCGTCATGTGTTTGACTGAAAAAGGTTTGAAAACACATTGACTTTTCTTAACTCAAAATTTATAAAACCCTTTGAATTGAGTTTGCATTCAATGGATAATTGTTTCGTTGCACAGATAGCTGTGAATCAGACGACTATTTTACGATTGGCATCACTATGGCTATCGTCGCCGTCATTATCATCGCTATCTTTGCATTCATTTCTTCGATTTCCCGCTAATTACAAATTATCGGAATTTATACTTATTTTTCTCATTATTTTATTTAATTTGTTCCGAATTTAACTAAATTTTTGCTTTAAATGAATTCAATTAATTGTTTTTCTTTTGTTTTGCTTTTAATTTAAATAAATTTTTTTCAATTAAAACTTGAATTAATGGCTAACTTATCAATAAGTTTTCAGTTATTCCGAAAGTATTTCTGAAATACTATAATATCTTTTGAATCCGAATAGTATTTACTGTAAAACAGATTTTATCGACAGAAATGATTGGATCGATTGATACCATAGAATAAATTTGATTATCATCCGCGATGCTCAGTGTCAGTTGTCAATGGTGTAGACGTAATAGTGTTTGGTTGAGGGTCAAAAATCATCGGATTTGAGTCATTTTCTGACTAACTTAGTTGGAAAGGCAGAAAACTATTGGGTAAACGCGGGGTATTTTGGTATCCCATTGGCACAGCTGAATATAATCTTACTCAAGACCTAGATTCGTGGGATCCAGTATTTTGATCGACTGGTTCTTGGAATTTGAAAACCATATGAATTAAAGTATTGATATACGAAAAACCTGGGTATATGTTGTTTCTATTCTATCTTGTTCCTAAATTAGGTAAGTTTCAGACAAAACTTAGTTCAGTTACCTTAATTTTTTACAGAGAATCTATTTAAAATTCAATTGAATCAAGCGGAACAACAATCTTGGTAAAGTAGTGTTCACTTGGAAACAAAGTTTTGTTCAAAGTTTATGTTATTTGTGAATGAATTCAAATAAAGTATTTTTACTATATTTTTGCAAATCATCGCTCGCTTTAAGTATCAAATAAACAACAGTTTTATATATTACCCGAAATTTTATACCTTTTTGTTACATTGAGTTCTCATTGGAATTATAATTGAGTACATAATAGCAAAACATTAGGAAATGCTTTATTCAGATAAATAGGTTTCAAAACTAAATATTTGTCAAACAATTTGATTGAAGAGTGAATTGAATTGAAATACAATTAAAATTCAATTGATTTGAAAATCTGGTCCGAAATGGCGTCCAATACAGTGAACGACACGACGGCTCTGTACGAACTGCTGAAGAAGGAGTGGCACCAGAAGAGCCCAAACCTGCAGAAGTGCGGAGACATGTTGTCCCGACTGAAGGTCTGCTTAACCCGATTGGCGTTTCTGCCGACCGACCAGTCGGTGTCCAAACGGGAACTCATTCTCTCCAGAGATGTCTTAGAGATCGGAGCGCTTTATAGTATCGCCAAACGAGACATCCCTTCCTTTGAGCGCTATTTGGCTCAACTCAAGTGCTATTACTTCGACTATCAGTCTGTCTTACCATCAAATCGAGTGTCGAATCCATTCCTCTCTAACCCTCTCTTTCTTTCTCTCTGTTTCGCACCCATAGGTCAGAACTGCCCGAATCTGTCTATAAGTACCAATTGCTTGGTCTGAATCTGTTGTGTCTGTTATCCCAGAACAGAGTCGCGGACTTCCATACGGTATGTCTTGAATACGATATGACATGCAATTGCAATCATTTGATTGAATCGATTGTCTCACAGGAACTGGAATTACTTCCGGCCAAAGAGATCCAAAGCAATGTCTATATCCGACATCCGGTGTCTTTGGAACAGTACTTAATGGAGGGCTCGTATAATAAAGTGTTTCTATCGAAAGGCAATGTTCCCGCACAGGCCTACACCTTCTTCATCGACATACTGCTGGACACGATCCGCGAAGAGATCGGCGCCTGTATTGAGAAGGCATACGAGCGGATCAGCGTTGGAGAGGCGGCGCGACTGCTCTTCTTCGACAAAGTCACTCAACTACAGGAGTTCGCGCGCAGACGGAACTGGGATGGGACTAACCATTTCCTCCAATTCAGTGCTGTTAAGACCGTTAGCCAACCCGTCAACAAAATACCGGCCCAACAGTTGGCCGAACAGATCATAGACTACGCCAAGGAATTAGAAATGATTGTCTGAACTGACGGGCCGTTCAATGCTTTTGCTTTCGTTTTATAATAAAAACTGTTTTTCGTCTCTTTTTTTCATTTATTTTATTTAATAATAAATTCAATCAAATATTAAATACAAACTAATTATGAATTTCTGTTCAATACTTAAAGTTATATTCAATGCGTTTGTATTGAAAAAGAGATTAGTTTTGGCCAAACAATAGAGTCATGTCTTATACGGGTTTATAATCCAGTTTTGTCTCCAATTTCTTATTGTCTGATATTTTTCGGACGGCTTTCATAAAGTCTTCTTCGATTACGTAATCCCTGTCCGCTCTGATGGCGAAAAGGCCGGCTTCGGTGCAGACATTGCGGAGATCAGCGCCATTGAAGCCATCGCTGAGTTTGACCACTCCTTCCCAGTCGATGTCCCCGTGCTTTGCGATTGGCTGCGCATGGATTTTGAGCACTTCCAGTCTTCCCTGCTCATTCGGCAGTGGGATCTCGATCTTCCTGTCCAGACGGCCCGGTCGTAGCAGTGCCGGGTCTAAGGTGTCGGGCCTGTTGGTGGCCATAATCATCTTCACCTGACCTAAGGAGTCGAAGCCATCCATTTGGTTAAGCAGTTCCATAAGAGTCCTCTGGATCTCTCTGTCAGCACTGGTACCCTCACTGAACCGACGGCCACCGATGGCGTCGATCTCGTCCATGAAGATGACACAGGGCTGATGATCGCGCGCGTAGTTAAACATCTCGCGTATGAGTCGCGCGCTTTCGCCGATATATTTGTCGACTATTGCGGACGAAACCACTTTCAGGAAATTGGCCTCAATTTGTGAGGCGACCGCTCGGGCCAGCAGTGTCTTGCCTGTGCCGGGCGGGCCGTACAGCAGACACCCTTTGGGCGGAGTTATGCCCACTCTCTGGAAGAGCTCCGGATTCAGAAGAGGCAGTTCTATGACTTCGCGCAGTTCGCGGATCTGTTCGCCCAAACCTCCGATCGAAGTGTAGTTCACATTACCCGGGTCTTCGTGAGACATGTTGTAGACCAAGGGGTCGACCTCTCGGGGCAGGTATCGCATGATCGTCAAAGTGGTCATATCGAGTGCCACTCTTGTGCCCGCTTTGAGCTTCGATTTGTCCAATTGGCGCCGACACCCGACCACATATCGGGGACCGTTAGTCGCCTTCACTATGACTGCAATCAAACAAAGGGTTAATTAGTCTGACATTCATTGCATGCATTGGATTCATTGGATTCACTGCTGTAGTGGACAGACATTTATCTTCAGTCAGTTGTTTGAGAACTTCGCCGACGATTTGTCCGACGCTTTGAAGTGCTTTCAAATCGTTTTCACTTTTCTCGTACTGTTTGTTCACTTCCTTCAGTTGTTCCCGAACTGCCACCCAATGACAGGCAATGAGACAATAAGACAGGTATTAATCATTGGGAACAGAACTGAATTGATTTGAAGCCATAGTCAGGCAGTCCTGCAGTCATAGCACAGGCATTGCATACATACCGTCCTTCAGTTTGGTCTCGATCTCCCTGTGCTCTAACAGTTTCTTCCGGTACTCTTGCAGTGCTTTATCCCGATTAGAGTCAGGAGTGTTGGGAATGACTGCCATTTCAGTGATAATTGTTTAGTGAAAGTCAATTGAATTGAATGAATGCTAACTATTATTGTTATAATTGATTCAATGAATCGCTGAATCACTTCTCAGTCACTCAATGCCAACAATTGACTCACCAATAGATGGCTTTACTGTTCGACAGATATAAACTTAAGGACAGATTCTCTGCATTCAGATGAATACGGCTTAAGATTCTTAAGAATAATGATCTCAATTATATTCAAGCAATAATTCTGATCTGATTCTCAATTATTTCTTTGCATTACTTTTTGTAAACTATTGTTTTTGGACCAGAATTCTACTCAGAATACAATTTTCACTCCAAATAAGCACTTATTGAGTAATTCACGAGAAAATGAATTTTGAAAACAATAATTTGAAATCGTTTTTAAGCCAAGAATTTATGCAGAAATGTATGTAAACTGAAAACAGATATAAATAAAGACAAACAGAAATGAGTTTAAAAAGGGATAGGTTTAGGACAGAATCGACTATTGAAGAGGAAGAGGGCTCTGATTCCGGTTCGGATAAAGCGGGCAAAAGCAGAGTCGAAGAGGAAGAGTCTATAAGAGATTATGTGCCCAAACAGTTCCAGGACTCGGGTTCGGCCCCAAAACCCAAACCGACTTCCCGTACGATTCGCTTCGACAGCAGTCAACTCAACAGTTGTGGCGCTTATTCACAAATATTTGTTTTGATCTCAAGTCTACTCATTATTCTCATTATTATACTCAATGGTTGTCAGGAATCGGCTGATGAGAAGACATACAGTTCTGACAGTTCTGTTAATACGACAGTAACCAACAGCACGACGACGACGACGACAACTGAAGAGCCGACCAAAAAGCCGGAACAACTGAATTGTTTCATATATTACTACTTTATAATCATTTGCATAATCGCCGCAAACGTAGAACTCTTTTCTCTAATGTTTTATTCCTTTCATTTGGTCGAAGCCTTTACCACAATTCCATGGCTTGTAATCGAGGGTATATTCTATGTCAACTCAGTTCTTCAGTTCTTCTTTATGGCCGTATGGATGGCATCGATCGGCAATTACCTCAAGTACTCATCAATTCTGGCTTTCATTGATTCAATACTTGTATTAATACTCGCGATCAATAAGTTGACGAAATATAAGTCGGGTCGACCGGCTCAGTTCACGAGTAATGACCCGGACGGCAATATCTTCCGGCAACATTCACCCAATTATAAGTTCACAAAACCAGATCCAAAAGCCTTCGAACTCGAACTCAAGAAAGAAAAATCCGATAGTTTTTAATCGAAAATATATTGAAAGAAAAGTTTTCAACTATTGTTTCATTCATTTATTTAAACTTTTTTTCTCAACCAATTCAATAGTTTTGTATCAATTATTTTATCGATAAATAATTACTTTTTAAAATATATAAATATATTCACTTCAGTGGACACTCGCAAAACATTTTCATTACTTCATTCAATTAATTTTGATTTTAATTATTTGTAATTTTAGTCTTTTATTACAGTTTTAAACAAAGTCTTATAACAGTTGTAAAGTTGCCTAGTTCATTGTTCCATAATAGCTGTTTGTATCTCTACCAGCTTTATATGATCATAGCATTGTATAGATTTGAAAAATACCATTGCTCCTAAATATGCCCCTCATATGTTCTTCTCATTATTATTAAACTACACTGTAGTCACTAAAGTATGTAAGTGTTGTAATCATGTATTAAATGTAATAATTTTGTCTAAACTGTTGTCTGGATTGCTATAAATACAATTCAAGTTCATTATAAATAACAAAAATATTTCAATAAAGTTCAACAAAATTCTGTATCGTTTTGATGCACATTAATGACAGCATTGCTTTGATTTCATTTCCTCGATTGCTCTCTACTATTGTATTGGAATTATATATGATTTGAATCCACAGGAAATGTATTTCAATGACAAATATTTTCTAATAAATATAATATTCATAAAAAAATATTAATGAAAATATCACATCATTGCTAAAAAAAACTTTATTCAATAGTATTTCTTTTGGTTTGGGTTTGAAAACTTAAACTCGAAAATAATTGACAGAATATTATTTGTGTTACAGTGCTGTACAGTATATATAAGGTTTTTTTATGAGTCGATTAATTATTTTTTTATACGAATTTATGTTTATTTGGAAACATTATTAATCAAAAATAATTGCTTTATTTGTTTCAATGATAACTGTCTGGAATGCAGAGAAAGAGCCAAACAATGGCTAACTTTCACAATACTGTTATTTGAATCATAACTTTTGAAAATAAAAAATAAAAACAGAATCATTTGGGGAACAAAAGTATTAATTTGTGAATTTAATGAGAGGACTAATTCTGATATGAGGTCAGGTCATGATGTGATGTAAAACATTTAACTCATCTTTATTTGAATGCTGATAACTGAACGCAGTTAGCCATCCATATCAGTCATCCGTTTTGCTAAATATGAATATATTTTATGCAATAATAGAAAAAAATATATGAAATAAACGATTAGACAATTCTGACAATTCTGGCGCTCAGAGGAAACGCATTCATAAGCTGTTAGCCATTTTGGCCGTACGTACAACGACCTGATATCACATAAATTGTTCTCTCAGTCGAGTTTCATATGTATAAAGTTGACGATCCTATTGGCCAAACAGTATTGCTGGCCATTAACACAACGATTGCATGAATTGAACCAAAATATTCACTTTTTATCCTCCAATCGATGATTCAGTGAATAAAGTGTTAAAATGTTTTGAACACAAGTCTAATGTTGTTTAGGATTTGTTTTCCGGATATAAGTTAGTGTTTCCTGTCTTACCTGTCGAACATCAAAGCAGATCAATCAGCAGATGCAGTGCTGACCGCAGTTTATTAGCCTGTATTGTGTGCACAATGTCTGTGCTAGCTATGATCTTGGTTAGCTCTACGGCACTCAAATCTATTTGCTTTTAATTACAATGTAATAAAAAATAATTATTTATTCATTAATAAAAATGCATTGATTTGTGAATGAATTTGAAAATAATTATGAAAACTATGAGAATGTGTATTAACTTAAATATGATTTCAATACTACTTATGAAAAAGTGTAGATTTCTGTTGAATCAAATAATTATGATTCCTATAGTGCTATCAGTTATAGCCAGAGCTGTAGTCGACTCTCAGAACTGTTTCGGTGGAGTCGAGACATTTGAGAAAACGACTCTGAGTAAGTTCGACAGCAGTGTCAGTGTAACCGGCACACTTATCCAGCAGAACGATGTGGCCCTCACTCGTGATTGTATCAACCTATGCAAACAACAGTCCAAATGCGAGGCCTTTGGCCTAAACTATGCAGAGTTTCGTTGTTCTGCTTATTCGGAAAACTCTAAACGCAATAGAGATCGACTCATACATGCGGTCAGTACTAACTTCTTTGAGAAGATATGCTTAAAAGGCATATCCAGACAGACATATGACGGCGCCTGTGGTAATGAGAGGCTCTGGGCCTTCGAAAGGGTCAAAAGTGCTTTCTTGGAGGGATTTGTTGAGAAACAAACCGATAATATCGGCAGTCGTGAGGAATGCGCCAAAACATGTCTAATGGAAACGGCTTTCATCTGCAGAAGTGCTGATTACGACGACATCAGAAGGATATGTCGATTGTCTAAAGAAGACCGAAGAACACAACCGCAAGCCTTCAGACAAGTGGAAGACAGTTCCCGCGACTATCTGGAGAATCAATGCGCGGCTTCAGGTATTGATCCGCTCTTTCTATTGTCATTAACCACTCATTTGAATAATGAGGAAGTTTATACAAAACAGTTAATTATTTATAATTTATTCGTTTATTTGTTTTGTTTGCTTTCATATGATTTCATTGAAAACTAATAGTCAAAACATTTGGCATTTTGTGAATCAGTTTTTATTCAAATCTAATTTGCATTTAACGGAAATCTGTTCTAATAAACAGTTTCTGCAGTATAACTGAGTCGCATAACTGTCCCGAATAGATAGCTTTGAGAGATTCAGCTCCAAAACTGATCCCGATATTGAACTTGTGTTGATTGTAAAGCTTATATCAAATACTTGCACATAATCTTAGATTTGACTGATGTTATGCTCTGTTTGACCTGACATTACATTATGAGCTCAGGTTCTGTTTTAATTGTCATGGTAGTTTTAGAATCTGCATAAATTGCACTTAAGTAAATGAGTCTTGAATTGAGCTTTGAGAGTGTGCCCGGGTAGAAAGATCTCAAAAATGAATAGGAGTTGCAATTGGAACCAGGGTTATACAGTATCTATTACTGATATCAATGACATTACTATCTGTTGGCAAAAAAATGACTGCATTGACTGATTGTTGACCATCACTGGCCATCACTACCCATGGGTTTTAATCGACTAAATTATGAAATATCCCTCGTCATTACTTGAATAAATATGCCAATACTGTCAATTGAACATGATTAGGGATGGTCAAGAGGGTTTAGCCTAAATACCCCCGTTTTGAAAATTAGCAAAATACCCTCCTAGTTTTTTAGCCGGAGCCATACCATTCGAACTTTTTTGTCTTATTCAGGACAAAAATTGTGTCAAAGCCAAAGTTAAAAAGATAAAGAACCCTCGCCATTTTTGTTCGAATTTCACCGGATTTCGGCTAAATTCTATTAAATTGACACAGTTAATCTTGTCTAAATTAAATTTAGCTGATTTTCGTTAAAAAAATCAGATAAAAACCCGTTTTAGACGTCCTGTCCACTATTTTACTTGCCCTCCGTAGCCAGGATCAAATTAAAACTTATTTTAATAGAATTTAGATTCAATTCAAGCAATCAAAACACAATCAAAAATTTCTATTATTTTCTTCAATTTTTTTTAAGCTTTTTGTTGTGAAGATAAATATTAAGATAATTGTCTCCATTACTGTCCAAATCAGGTCCATCTTCTTGTGTATATCGAACTAAACCTGATTTCTCGGTCCTATCAATGGATTTATTGCAATTCGCGCAGTCGTCTGATGAATGCCAGGGCCAATGCGACCGCGAATTCTCATTCAATTGCAGAGCTTTTAGTTATTTGAGTAATCGATGTGTTCTCAGTGGTGACGATACGGCCAGTCTTATCGGCACAACTCTTCCTCCACAGAAGGGCGCTGTATATGGAGAGAGGACTTGTGTGGCAGAGCTCTGCACTAATGGTATATTTACTTATGAGAAGATAACGGGATATGTATTGCGATCAGCAGTCACTACAGCAGTCGAGTTGCCAAACATCGGCACTTTGGGGGCCACGGGATGGTGTCGGGAGAGTTGTGATTCCGCAAATCTGAACTGCCCGGCCTTTAGTGTCAACTATCAGAGCACTAGATGTGAGAAATTGGACCGAAATTCTCAGGGAAGGACAGGAGACCTGATTCCCAGAGAAGGCGAGAGCTATTTCGAAAAGATCTGTCTCAGAGTTCCACAAATCATGACTCAGTGTCAGGACAAGTACTGGGCCTTCGAAAGGATTTTAGGTATGGTTTGATCAATGCCTTCAACATATTTTTGAGTCATTTAAAAATAGATACTTTTGTTCAATAGTTTGCTTAACCTGTGATCACATAATTGCTTTCAGGGCACGAATTGGCACCAATTCTGTACTTAAAAGTTCTAAACTTTGTTCAAAGCCGTAGAGATTGTGAGGAATACTGTCTCCAAGAAAGACAATTTCCGTGTCGTTCGGCTCTATATAACGACGAGACCACTGAGTGTCGTCTCGCACAAGAGGACAGGCGTACGAGTCCAGGAAGTTATTATAGATCAAGAAGTATTAAAATTAATTACTTGGAAAACCAATGCGTCAGAAGTCACAGCACGTGTCCGTACGAGAAGACATTAGACGCTTATCCAACGTATACTGATTTGGTTGAAACAAACGGCGTTTCCTCTCATGAGGTCTGCGAGTCGTACTGTAATGACAACAAACGGTTCTTATGTCGTTCCTTCGCCTATTACTCCAGTAATGGTCAGTGCTTTATATCAGGCGACGACAGGGCCAGTGCCGGGTCGTCAGCCATTCAGAAGCGATCGGGTATTATATACTTCGAGAGACAGTGTTCACTACAGCCGAGCAGTAGTACAAACCCAGTGACCAGCAGTCCTACCGCTACGACAATGCCAATGTCAACTGGCTCTCATCCCACTGATCATTCAAGCAATGGCACCAGTACGGCACAGGCTGGTAGTCCGATCACTCGATTCCCGGCCTCTCTGATCCCAACACTACCACCAAAAGGTAACGGCTTTTCACCACAATTCGAAACGTTTGCACAGCCATCACAATCAAGCCATCAGCCCATTACCGGTCAATCCCTGCGCAATCCTGAAGTCCCGCAATTGCGAGCACTTGAGACAGATTTACAGAATAATGTGCACAAACAAGGAATACGTCCGACGCGTAAGACATTTCTTAATTGTATTCCAGATTTCAGTGAAATTTAAATCCAAATAAAACCCAATACTTATTCAAACTTTTGCTTCGCTTTTCTTAAATACTTATAATATTTAAATATAATTAAAAACAACTGAAAACCGATTCATTACAACAGAGCCGTCCAAATGTGGTCCACACGCGAGATATCTGTTCGAGAAAGTGACGAGTTTTGAGCCAATTGGTGGTCACCTGACTCTTCTCTACAGTGATCTGCAGAACCCGGGAATTGTAACCGAATGCGCCCGAAGGTGTGAGCACTCGACCCAATGTCGTGCCTTCGTAGTCGACTATTACCATCAGTCCTGTCACGGGTTGTTCGAAAACAGTTCTGTGGGTAACCTTGATTTGCGCCTATCGATGGGAAAGGACTACTTTGAAGGCTTCTGTGTTCCCAACCATATCGACTGCAATAAGTTCTGGCCATTCGATCGAATCATAGATCAGGCGTCCATTGGTGTCAATCCTCAGGAAAGGATTCGGTTTATCTCAAGAGGCGAGTGTAGGAAACGCTGTCTCGAAGAGAGGAAATACAAGTGTCTGTCCGCTAGTTATGACTCTTCACTACATGAATGCAGACTTTATTCTGAAGACAGGAATTCCGGTGCTTTGACTTTGCTTTTTACCAAAGGAACCGATTATATGGAAAATCAGTGCTCTATTGGTATGAATTGGTTTATTGTAAACAATATTTTCATCCTTAAGAGTGAAACCAATAATTGGTTTGCATTTCAGACACATTTTCGTGTAGATACCATTCCATAGAACGGGACATAAGTATAGTATCTGTGACCAAATCAGTCCGGGGCACTTCCACTTTCCACTGCGAACAGGCCTGTGATCACGAAAAGGAATTCAACTGTAGATCCTATACATATCTGGATAGTCCGGATGGCAGTAACGCTCCGGGTGGTAACCTCTGTCTATTGAGTTCGGACAACAGGGCGACCAGTCATCAGGGGTCGATGCAGTTCAGACCTCGAGCACTGTATGCAGAAAAAGATTGTGTTAATCTGAACCAACGCAGTCGAGTGCCGGCAACACCATTAATACAGCCCTTAATCCCAAACATCCCGAGTCTGCCCAACATTGGGCCTCCATTTATAGCTAAGCCGACGGCACAACCAGTACACGACTCACTTCCTCACATTCCCGCGCATTGCAGTCCAAGTGAATACACTTTTGAGAAGACATTCGGCTATGACTTGCGTTACGCGCGTCGAGAACGCGCACCAATGCCTCCAAGGCTTGGGGTTATCATTCATTGTCAGGACGAGTGCCTCAGAAGAGGCGAGAGATGTAAAGCATTTGTCGTAGAATACGGACAATTGCAGAGCTGTTTCTTTCTGGATGAGTCCGCCGGCGAGAACCGGAATCAACTCAATAAAGCAGTCGACACGACGTATGTCGAGAAGATTTGTCTCAGAGGTCTGTCCTCTTTGGGTTCGGATATTCTGAAGAATTTTGTTAAAAGTTATTATTATTACAGAAAAGAGATGCGAAAAGATGTGGACATTTGAGAGGCTTATTGGCCACACATTAGAAGAATCGGCGGATAAAGAGATACCAAGTGTTCTATTGAGAACTGATTGCCAGGACCTGTGTTTGGCCGAGAAGTCATTCGCGTGCAGGTCAGCCACTTTTGATTACAGCAAACGTTTGTGCAAATTGTTTGCCGAAACCCGTCGTTCGCGACCCAACTCTTTCAAAATGACCAATGAATTCATCGATTACTTTGAGAACCAATGCATTACAGGTGCAAAACAATTGCTTAGAATTCAAAATCTTTTAATTGATTTGTTTGAACTGATCAGAGCCCTCGACCTGTCAGTACAAGGACTTTCAGGACTCGTTCTTTCCATTCATCGATCGCATAACGCATTCATTTTCATTGGCCGACTGCCAGCGCCAGTGCGACGCCGAACGTCTGTTCCCGTGTCGGTCAATCAACCATGAAACATTTACAAGAGATTGTGCCCTTTCCAGTGAGGATATGGTCACTCTTGGAATGGGACCCAACCCAATCATCTCTCGAAGGAATTCATTATATAGTGAGAAAGGCAATTGTGAACAGGGTATGGCATCTGTAGTATATGAAGGCTTATTAATTGAATTGATTTCTTAACTCCAGTGAGCGTTCAGTGCAACCAACAGGATATGGTCCTCACTCTCAACTTCGACAGTCCATTCAATGGCAGAGTCTATGCCAAAGGAAGTCCATCCCAGTGCTTCGTTGTGGGCAGTGGACAAACACAACTTCAGGTGCGCTAAAACTTACATTTTTCAAACATATTTTGAATAATTATTGCATTTTTTATAGTTTGCTATATCTCTGGGCACCCGATGTGGGACCAGACAAGAGGTAATCTATTAATTGCTTTGTTTAGTGAAATATAACTTAATTGTAATTGAATTGAACGGCAATTAAGGGCACAAATAATTTTGCGAATGAAGTGATAGTACAACAACACGCGGTCATTATGACAGACAGCGACCGAACCATTCGAGTGCTCTGTTCTTTCGAGACAAGCGATCAAACGGTGACTCTAATGAATGGCAATCAAAATGTTGGAAAACCCGCAGGAATTGACGTAACGTTAGTATTGATAATGAATTGATTAATGAACTAATTAATTGAATATTATTTTGAATTTCTATTAATATACGTAAAAAGATATAATCATTGAATGAATCAGTTTGGATTAGATTGTCCTAGATCTTAATTCTTATTGAATAATTCCAAGAATATTAATAATTGTTTGCTATTTAAATGAGTTTCTCATTAATTATGAAAACATTAATTTCTAATCAAAGAAAACAAAACATTTTATCAAAACTTTCATTTGTTTTGTCAACAGTTCTCTACAGAACGCCAGAACCAGATTAGAACAGCCGATCACATCTGTAGTGACCAATACAGCCCCTCCACCTGCGGTGGTTATGCGCATATTGGACAGGACTGGAAGTGACGCTCAGATCGTAGGTCTGGGCGATGAACTAGTTTTGCGAATAGAGCTCAAGGATTCGAGTTCTGCTTTCGCACTGTTCGCCCGAAACCTTTACGCTCGCAGTTCTAACGGCGAGTCTTTGTTCCTCATCGACAACACCGGGTGTCCAACAGATGCGGCCATATTTCCGGCCCTTCAGGTCGATCAGAGAGATCGGCGATCACTCTATTCAACGTTCAAAGCGTTTCGATTCCCGACCACTGGAGTCGTCAACTTTGAAGTTCAGATCAGGTTTTGTCAGGAAAAGTGTGAACCAATCAAATGCTCGTCTGGTTCTGAATCATTCGGCAGAAGACGTAAACGAGAGACCAATGAAGAAGAGAACGAAGACATCGATGAATATGTGAACGAAACGGAAACTCTAAGACAAGACGACTCAATGCATCCGATTCTCATCCATAATGATGAGGCGATTCTGGCCGTCAGTAAAAGGATTAAAGGCTTGAAAATCACTAAAATTGAGAATAAGAGGGTTTCGAATAAAAGCCGAAGCGCTCTAATGGAGGAACAGAATAATACCAGTTCTACTTCGGAGACCTTACCTCAGCCTCAGCCCCAACAACAACAACAGCTCTCAACTCAATCACAAAACTCAAACCAGAGATTGCAAACTCAATCCGAACAATACTCTGATCCCAAACACAATCCAAGAACATCTGAAAGCACTGAATCGCCCATTCATTCAATCAGATCTACTGTTCCGTCATTTTCTCAAACATTCACTTCTAATGAAAGGAATCCAAACATAAATGCGAACCAAATGTATGCAAATTACGAGAACAAGCCTTCATTCAAAGCTCAAGCACCTTTGTTACCGCCTCCTATGCCGACAACACGAATGCCAACACATTTGTCATATCCGAGCGATTATTACCAGAGAAGGGATTGGAACCCAAACTATGGCAATAATTATATGCAAACCAGTTATTCAAATAATAATTATAATCCAAATCCGAATCCAATGTTTCATAATTACAATCATATGAACGGTAATAGCAGTGGTTATTGGCAGCCATACCCACCCCATCTAATGAGACATCACCAGTCATTCCCACCCCATTCATACCACTCACCAGAAGCAGTAACTCCTTACGCACCGGTAACATTTATCCCTGCTCACTATCTCAATCCAAACGATGCTTACTATCCACGAGAGTCAGTGCCGACTACACCAAAGCCTACGCGCAAGACTCGTCCACCACTTCACCCCTCTTACTTAGAATGGGGTGATTCGCGTCCTTCAAGACCACCGCCTCGACCTTCACCCAGGTCGAAGATAATTGCATCGACTGAAAGACCTCAACCACAAGAAGTTCCGTTATCTTTGACATTAATGGTTGGCGACGACAAGGATTCTAATGTGAATCCAAACTCAAACGACAATTGGAAACAAAATATTAATAAAATTATTCAAAAGCGTAAGTAGTATTCAAATGCATATAAATATAAATAATTCATTATTACTGTAATTCATATCAATTAAAGTGAGACTAAAGCTATTGCGGAATAATTTTTAATAACTGGTTATGTCTTTGACAGAAGAAACTGGCGTTCAATCTGTTCAAGAGTGCGAAGAGTGTAACATAGGTTTGGCTGTGTTTTATACAGCTCTGACTGTATCACTGATTCACATGGGGCTGGTATTGGGCGCATACCTATACATGACTAAACTGAAAGCCTTGCGATCGAAGTTCTCAACGACTGAAGCGTTTGAGTCGGAAGAAGACATAACACGTATTTCTCATCTCAACAGTAATAGCTCTCAACCTCTTAATGATAATGTGTTTTATGGTAATAGAGAGCTAGGGTTCAGGTCATCACTGCCTCCTCTCAGTAGTATCTCATTTGATTCGCCTCATCAGTGATGAAACACTCATTTTCACTATTAAACTGTTCAGTCAATTAAATTATACATCTTTTTCATTAATATATTCCAAACGTGTTATTGAATTTCATACTTTAAATCAAACTTTACTCTTAAGTAATTTTCCATATCTTTCGACTTATTTATGAATATATAATAATTTTTCTGTACATTAGTGTTCACCAAATTATTTCATTTTAAATTAATATCTGCTCTAAAATTACAAAAATATTCTGTATATTCAATCGGATACTAATACTGTACAGCGTTTGGGCTTTAAATCTAATGAAAACCAATGAAATAAACATTGGTTTTCATTAGTTTTATTCCTTCTGTTGTTGGGTTATCCAGAGCTAATCGATTGAATGCTTGAGAGAATGAGAATAAAAAATTCAATATCCGGAGCATAAATCAAATATCAAACAAAACTTTTTCCGATACAAACTTTATTGACTGAAACCTAATGTTTAAGAGAAGACATAATTAAAACCTTAAAACTAGTGATAAATAGAGTATTTTTTATATAAATATTGATAATAAATATGCGATCAAAGTATAAAACAGATTAGTATTCTTTAAGAGATTTTAAAACAACAAAAACACAATTATATACAAAATCATTTGGCCTTAAGATATGGCTCTAAATGGTTGAGCAGTTGATCCAAATCTTTCTGTTTTATACCCAATTTGTCGGCCATTTCTTGAGCTGTCGGCGCACTCTTTGGGCTCAAACGATACGGCTTTTGATTAGTGCCGCCCATGAAGTCTGGCAACTGATCGGCCGATATGTATTGGTTCAGATCCTTCTTGTTGACCAAATGAAGCAATTCCTGGTGTTCTTTGGGAAGCCATGTCTGGACCAGTTTGAAGACGAACTGCAGAACCCACGGAAGTTCGTTGATTACTACCGACTGGAGTAGAAGAGGATAATAGTCTCGAAGAGTTGACACTATGAATGACAACAGATCGATGTCGACGTTGGAAATGCCGGCTTCGTTGCAGTCGAAGACAATACAAACCCCTTTGTTCTCATTCTTCTCGAACCTAATGCTCTCCTTCTCTATCAGCAAAACAATGTATTTCTTCAACAGTTCAGTCCATTGACTGAACTTTTTGTTGGCCTTCACCCGGAATACTATCATTTGCGCGCCATTCAAGTCCTGGCCATAAGTGAAAATATTTCCCATTTCGTAGAATTCACGAGGAAATGAGCCCTCGCTCATTTGGTTCACTCCTTGAGCCTTACGCCACTTCATTGTACTCGTCATCATTTTGAGCCCTTCCTCCACATCTCCTTTCTTGTAGGCCAGGAATCGGCGGAGAATGAGATCATTAGTGCGAATGTCATCGATGTCTTGTTGGTCGTAGAGGTCGTGATTCGTACAGCTTTGGGCCAGAAATCTGGTTCTCAGCTCAGACACCAAATGATCAGAGATTTCAATCGTTTCCGATGGCATGACTCGCATAAACTGATTTGAAATTAAATTAAAAATTAATTTATTTCAAAGTCTGATAAATCAAAGTTATTGACACAATTAGAACGTATCGAATGTATAATTAAATACCTTTTTTGAGATTAAATTTTTATTAATATATCTGAAAAACACTTTAAATAAATACTTAAATATAACTTATATTCCGAGTGCTATTCGATAGCTGAGAGACTTATGAGAAAAATAAGTGAGTTTAGCAGAAGTGAGACTACGATTAAACTAAAATAAACCTCTGGTAAACTTCAAGTTTATATTAGATAAATATATTTGAAGCCAATCATCAAATTTCAATTCAAGGATAAGGATTACAAGTTTGCGCTTTCAAACGGAATAGTAATCAAACTTCAATTAATGAGTCGAACAACTAATTAAGGGATAGTTCGAGCAATTCTGTCAATGCATTTACACTATGCTTCATATTCTGTGTGAAAATCGGAAATATCCCTAAAAATTGTCAATTTATTAATGATTTTTCCATAAATTATTCAAAATTAAAAGTAAGTAAATATAAATTTTTCCATTTCTCAGTCAATTTTCATTCAGATTGTTTACTAGATATTATCAATGCATTCTTGCAAATATTTCATTCTTAGAGAGAAAACAAGATAGCACAATTAGATGAGCTATGCTTTCTTTGTTTGATAATCATAACCAGATATAGTGTACTTCTTGACAAAAATATATAATATTAGTCCTAATTTTTATTGGTTTTTGTGTCTTAAATAGTTGTTCAAGATCATTGCTTACTCAAAGATCCCTCTATTTCATGTCTGTGCAGGTTTAATTCTATGCTTAGCATATTATTCGCACCCAAACATCATTTTCTGAGTAATGTCTTATTTGTTGCTTTCTATGAACTGATTTTTACGCAGATTTCTATTGTAAGCATAGTGCAAGTATACTTACGTTTAAGCCCAGTCTTGTTCTATTTGATATAGATTGGTAACATTAGTTAGTACTTGATATTTTTCTTGTTGCAAATCATACAAGGCTATTTATTGTTGTTCTTTTATAATGTCTCAGTATAACGGGGTTAATAGAAGTACAAATACAAAACTATATACTGCACTTCATTTTACTTCATTTCTTAAACAAGTTAATTGAATAAAATTATTAATAAATTCTTTATTCTTATTCGTAATCTTTTGAATAATAGTTGTTTTCAACAGTGAATTTGAGACATCAATAATAGAAATGATCAATAATTATGAGAAAATATTTCGAAATAATGAATATATTTGAAAGATATATCAAATGTTGAATTATCATAATCTTGTATATATTAATATTAACTTGAAAAAGTGTACCTTGATTTTATTCATAGAATGATCAGTTATGACTTTTAGTTCATTAATTGCAGAATTTTTGGAAACAATATACTCTTAAGGACTTAAGGACAAACTCCAAAGTATAGTAACGCTATATTTCAAATGTGTTTATCAAATCTTATTATATCATATGTTAGTTCAGACTTAACGCTATTTTGTGTATCGATATAACGATTTGTGCGAAGAATTATCACATATTAAACATATAATAAAATCAATTAAAGACTCATTTTCTATGATTTCAAAGTTCAATGGATCTGATGTAAGGAAAGATCAACACTTCATATACAACAACAGTAATACTAAGCACTTGATTGGAGAGCAAAAGAATATTCAAACAGTTTTTTATATAAAAAGTGATAAAATCTTTATAACGTTATATAGGAGTATAAGTAGAGTTAAATTAACTGAATTTTTATTCGTTTATTAAATTCAATCTGGTCATTTAATATAAGACTATCCTGCTTCTTGAATCAGATAGCAGGATAACATTTTTATCTATTGATTTTTGCAGCAATTATGTGTAAACTTAGATAGGTCACATTATACTGTTGAGCATAGCTGACCAAGGAGTTTAAAGTTTGAAAATTATATAGTTTATGATTAGAAATTGAATGAACGCATTAATTGAATTGTTTTTGTGTAAAAATTGTTTATTTGAATAACAAAACAAAGGAATTATTAAACATATAATACATACCAATAATAACTTTTTTTTGTGATTATTTATTATAATTAATTCTGAATTAATAAACTTATTAGACCTTGGAGCACATTTCAAAAGAAGAAAACAATTTTTGAATATAATAATTGATAATTACTTTCGTTTTTTGCTAATAATTCAGAAATACTTACAGAATATCAGGTCATTTGCAAACAATACCAAAGAGAGTGAAAACTTTCAGTGAAAGTCAAGTCTATTTATATCCTGAGACGACCCTACCTGACCGACCTGTTCTACAGTAGGTCTGAGCTTTTAATAATGTGCCCCTCTTTACGTCATCAGAACTAAAATATTTCACCGAATTGACAGTACATTTCCATTCAGACTAAAAACTGATAAATAGGACGAATGTCTTTCAAGAATATACTGGATTTAAGTTAAATTTGTCTGAATTGGTCCAATTCCTCAATTTTTAAGACCGTTATAATATTTTTGTAAGCAAATCAAAATGAATGAGAATCGATCCAAGGACTGACTATTGAATTTTGTTTTTTGAATTTCCTAATAAACCATAGTATTTGCAAACGTATTGTACAAACAATTGATTATACAATTTGTACATTTAATGTATAATTTTTATAAACTTTTATTTTTAAAAAATCATTTGCGAAATATGATTGAGAAGTACTTATCCCTGAAAAAAATAAACAGGTTTTTGTGTATAAATTGTCTGCAATTTCCAAGTGATTCATACGAATAGATAATACAAAACATTTCTCTGGCTTTTTGCCAATACAACAGATTTTATAATAAAATTAATTTGTATTTAAATGAAAAATAATAGACTGCATGAGCACTGAATTGTCGGATTCAGGAAACATCATGAGTCATGACCTGATAGCTGATGGAAATACTGAAAGAGCTATAACTAATCAGTAAAAAAATCTAAGTTCGAGTTTAAGCGACAAAATACAGCCTCTCTAGAAAACCCCTGACACACTCAAATGAAGCTGGAGCCTAAACCTGATGAGGAAATTCAATGAAAATCTATATTTT
>JAQIWA010001185.1:0-20440 GCA_034693305.1 Eueremaeus valkanovi
TGTATAGTTCTAGAGAATTAATCATTTAAACTTGAAAATTCTCTGATTTTGTAGGCGAATAACTCAAAAAGTATTCACGTGAAAAAATTTTCAATAGCATATTCGTAATCCTCGTAAAAAACTATATCGATATGCTATTTAATAATTTCAAATCAGTGAGAGAATAATCTGGACACACAATGTCAAATTTTGATGTTAATTCAAGGTACCATCCATCGTTATATTCCAAAGATTGAAAATATTAGAAAAAATGGCAGTTATCTGGCTACAATTTGGTGAAAAAAATTTCAAACTCGAATTACGCATTCAAAAGTTATTCAAGTTTCAGCTTGACTAGATAGTTATTTCGTATACTGTATGTTTTGCTTCAAATATTTAATATTAATAAATAACTAATTCCATAGCAATTCTATTTGAAGAGCACTTCTTATTATAGGAATTACATAATTCAGTCAAATGTCAGTCAATAGTATTTAATCAATACTTACAAAAAGGGTATAAAACGTGCTGGGCATATTGCAGATTATATAAGGGGAATTTTCGATAGAATGTCAGCACAAAATCATATCCAAAGCAATACATATCTGTATATACGGTCACATTTTCAAAGTTGTATTCAAAGTGAGTCAATACAAGACACCCACTGATATGTTGCCTCAAAATAATGCCATTTTGCTCGGGGTTTATGTCTGCGACAAATGACAATGTTATGCAACAAATGGCCAGATTATGGCATCATTTCGTTCATTGGAGACAACACTGGTGTCCAGAATAGCAGATAATATTCATATTAATTATATATAAAAAGACATAAAATACAACAATTATTATGATCTTTAATGTCACCTTAAATGTAGCAGAGGTTCAAACTATTCAGAACTGTTTAAAACTGTTAAAAACAGAGACAAAACAATATTAATGGCTATGATTAGACTCATATTAATAATTGTCACGAATTCAATGCTATACTTATTTAGCAGATCTTGTTTTTCAATTCATTCTTTTGATTGAGTTTTCTATTTTCTATTAACCTGTCTCACAATTGGGCTATTATTAGACACATCCTTATCATTGTTCAGATTTTATTGAATAAAAAAAATGTTTCAAAAGAAATGCTAAGAATACTGTATGAGAACTAATTGTTTTGATTGTATACCATGTGTGCATTGTCTGATCTTCTAAATTGTCCTGTACCAATAGCACTGGATCACTACCAATACCTTTTGAGTTCAAAGGTTAAAATCGGTTAAACGAGTGTTTGGAAGCAATTATGGTTCAGTTGGTTCGGGAATTATAATCGCTTTTATGTAATTTGTTTGAATACAACGGTTATTCGCAAACTTATATTTATACGAAAACTAACACATTGTATAACACATATTGATCTCACTGTCTGTCTGTCTGTCTATATACAGTTAATTCTCGCTATAAGAAACGAGCAAATGCAGGCAAAATGCGTACACTATAACGAGAGTACACTATAGAGGGTTTATTCATTAAGTGTTTTAATGTATAGCCGAGTCCATCAGATCGACTTTTAGTGTACACAATAAGCGGGTGTACACTATATCCGGGTCCCTTATAGCGAGAATTAACTGTATTTCTATTGTTATTGAAGAAAATTGATATAAAAAATAGTACAGTATAAGGTACAAATACCAAAGGCCAAAGAAAAATGTTATGAGTGTTTGTTAGCATCAACCCATGTGTCACATTGGTGTGTCCATACACTGAGCTATGATAGTTAGCCAAGGGGTCGTTGGTGAATCTATATAATCCCCTTCTAAAGAAAGTGGACACATTTTAATTCATTGTTATTCTTTACCAAAATATGACCCTATCTTGTTTGACCGTTACAATCAGGTTTAGTTCCTTGACACATCATTGCCATACACATTTGGTTGTAAGTGAGTCGGTTGCAAAGATAGGCAATGGGTCTGACGACAGGGGGGAGGGAGGTAAGCCAAAATGTTATGCCAAAAAGGGTGCAATGCATTACTTTTTTCGCCCAAAAGGGCCCCCACTTTCTAGTTTTTCCCTCCAAATCATCGAAAAACAGAGGGGGTATGCCTCAGCCAAATTTACAGGGGGTATACCCCCTATACCCCCATTTCCTATCACTTGTCTGTTGGTGAGTTATGGTTACCACATAAATACAGTACTGGGAAAATCATTTTGATTTTTCGAGTTACTTCAAGAATTCATTCCAGAGTTTGATTGACATAAACTAAAATTCATGAAAAATATGTTAAGAATATTCTGACGGGAAGAGTAGGTTATTTGCATATCTTGAGAAATATTTTTTGAAGACAGGAATTAATGCAAATATCGATGAAACTGATTATTATCGTTATAAACAAGAATTTCTAAAATATTGACAATTAATTCAGATTACTATACAGTTATGTAATAGTTTCAAAATTCTCACAATTAAAGGCCAGAATTTTTTATGTACCCGAAGTAACTGTGAATTGAAAATTCATAAATTTATTTCATTTTATTATTTTTGAATAAAATTTTCTTTAAATGAATACATATTTCAAAACTAATGGATATTTCATAAAATTGTCAAAAATGTCATAATATTCGGATGTTTTGCAACTTTTGATTCATATTCTGTACTGCTATATAAAAATATGGATATATATTCCTTGTTCCTATCAGAGTATGTGAAATATTCTTTTTATAGGCATTTCTTTGTTTTGGAATTATTAACGAAAATTCAACGGAAATAAGGTCTGAAAAAATAAATCAAAAACGGATTGAAATAAATCTCAATGAGATCAGAGACAAGATATACGAAAAGAAAAGTCTGTTTATTTAGTTTATTATAAAATATAATATTTTTATGACCAGAATATATCATCAATTCTTTTAGAAAAAAATATTATTTCAGTTTTGATTAGACTTTCAGAAAATGATTTATTAATTTTAAATTCAATTATTTATTTAAAAAATGTTTATAAAACTATTTATATCTGTTATTTCAAAGAGAGCGCACATTTATAAAATGATACTGGACAATTTTCACTAGGAGCGATGCATAAAGAACTTCTACCCACTAATGCCCACCCACTTTAACAGAGGGGGAGTAGAGGCCGAAAGGACGTCCATTTGACAAGCGATTGATGTTTTAAATAATTGTTTTAAAATTGAAGATAAAGTAATTGTAATTTTGCTCTAATTGAATGATATGTTAGGCCTTATGTCTGATACCGAAGGATCAAACAAAAAGTGTCCCATTTTGTTGAATGCCTTGCGATTGGCCACAATATACGATAGCCTGTTCTGTCCATACCATCCCATACCATACAGATCACAGTAATCCACAAAATAACGAACAGCTCTTATAACTGACGAATGAATGGACAGAACCGACAAATTATACTATTCTTATCTGTAATTCAGTCCATCGGTTCTTCTCCAACAGTGTGTTCACCGATGCGTTCGCATAATTAGTGACAATATTTGTCGTCTCTATTCTGTTAACACTTTTGACAGAATTATTAACAATAGGGATGTGCAAGGGCGTTATAGACAAAAATCCCTCCTGAGTTTTGAAATTGGCAAAACACCCCCTCTGTGTTTTGAACCTCTACCCCTCGACTCTTTTGCAGATTTGTAGCGAATTTCTTAAATTGAACCGAATTAAGGCTCAGTTATACTCAATACTTAACGCCATTTTTGCGACCATCTTGTCCCCCAGTTTACCTCTCCTTATACCTCCTGAGTTTTGTGGCACAAATCCACCATTTTACCCTTCCCTTTACCTCCCTGTCTGGGCCGACCTTGCACGTCTCTAACGTCACTAATTAACAACTGTTTGTTCCGATTGCGTTGAGAATTAAGTCATAATAATTGTAATTTATTTAAGTATTTTTATATAAAGATCAGTGAATATTGAAAACCAATAAGTGATAACCCTGTCTAGATTTGGGACCTCATATCAAATCTGAAACTAACCAATCCTTATATAGCGACTATTTATTTTTATGGATACTTTAATATGACCTTGCTGAAATCGAACATTCAATATGTAATGATTCAAAATCCAGAGAAATTGTAATAAGAAGGGTCAAATCAAATCAATTGCAAGCACACAGTATTATTGACGCCGAGCACAATCCATTCAACTCATATTTTGAAAACAACTAATAATTTTGAAACTAATAAGTCATTGATTTGAGAAAACATATAATAATTTTAACAAAAGGTTATATAAAAGCAATCAAAAAACTTTTATGAATTCTCTTTTTAATATGAAGTCTAGAAATTCAATAGATTTGATCTGAGGTTCAAAAAGAAGATTGAGTTTTGATTTGTCAAAGACCAGGATATGATTGAATCAACAAACCAGTTAAATATACTGTACAGTCGACCCAATGAAGAGATAGATATAAATTCAATATTCAGTATTAGATGAGAGCATATATAGAGTATTAATACTTCATTGTTGAGCACCAAAAGCTGTACTCTTAATGCTTTTATGCGCGACAGTGAGGTATTGGCAAAAACGCCCTCAAAGGTTTTTGAGCAATACCCCCTCGGACTCTTCCCCAATATAGGACAACTTTCATCGAAAATTCTATTAGATTGACCCTCGTTAAATAACCAACTCCCAGTCAAAAACCGGTTTTAAGCGCCATTTTGAATAATTTCCTGTCCGTTATTTTCGACACTAGAGTCTAAGCCAAAAATCCACACTTCACCTCCCCATATACTCCCTAGGTCTTCTGAGCTTGGACATCACTAGGCATTCTCTTATAATTTAGTTTAGTTGGCTTGCAATTCACTTTTAAAGCAACTGTACTGTGTAGGGCAATATTTAAAATACTGACTAATAAATGGTGTGGGACCAATTTGTTGGTTGAGAATTTTTGAAGGGGGACGAAGGCAAATTAATCTGCTTGTGTGTCAATTTTTCAGGCTTATTTCTTTGAACAGCCTAAACCTAACCCTAACCCTAACCCAACTCAATTATAACCAAATCTATTCAAAATCCAGATAACTTTAGAATTTGTAATCTACCTAACATTTTGAACATCCATTTGTAGAATTGTTTTTGGATAACTGACCAATCGATGAATTAGATTTACGAGCAATTGATCTTCGAAGAATTGACCGGTTGCTTTACAATTGTATTGTGTGCAGGGTAAATGAAACCAAATATTAATTTCCTATAAGATTTCATTTTTATACAAAAGCAAAATAATATTTATTTTGGTTTTCGTATGACTTCAATGATTTAAAAGTATTCAGTCTATGATTATATGATATTCTTATAATTTTATTCCATTATATTCGACAACAATATAATGAAAACAGAATTTGCTTTTTGTAAGGAATAGCAGAGAAAAAAGACTTTGAAAAAACGATTTTCAGTTTTTAGACGCTTTTCTTTTGATATGTAAATCATATGAGTTGTTAACCTAAACAATGTTAAAGAACAGAATTCTTTTGATGAAAATATATTTTCGCTTAAAATTAATAGAAATAATGTTTAAAAAGATATTCTGCTCTTGAATTGCAAATTTGATTTCGATGTAGAATAAAGTGTATGTAAATCATGTCTACACTAATGCATAGATCGGCCCTAACAGCTATGTGAACGCCGACTATATTGATGGCCATCTCTAGCATCCATTCAATGAATCTCTATTCTTGAGCACCGGATTCGCTATTGTCTGACTTGACGTCAGGATTAGAACAAACTTTTTTGAGGCGAAGGAATCGCTAAAAATTGACAGAATCTATACGTTGTGTTCAAAATCCATGTATTTCCAACACTTACATAAGTAATAGACACTGAACACACTTTTCTTGGTTGGTCTCTCACTCACTCACACAGCTATCTCTGTGGGCGATATTCACTACCAGTCAGTCTAACAGCCGATCTATAGTTCTTTCAAATAAATTATTGTTCGCTCACTATATAAACGATATTCAAATCATTGGCTTTATATTCATATCAAGTCATCATTTCGTCAAAATTTTCTTCTCATTCATTTCGGGTAAGAATATGTAAAATATTTCCGTTTATCAAATAATTATTATTTCATATATTCATAGAATTGAATCAAATGTATAAAAATATTCCTAAAAAATACTAAAAAAGTAATTAAATGTATAGTTAATTAGGTTTAGAGCAAAAAGAGTAATAATTTGTTGACATTTTTTTATATTAATGAATATGTTTTGCTAAATAGTTCAGAATATTTCAAATTTCAATTGTCCAAGATAGATGATATTGCGCGTTCAAAGTTCTAAATAATCTTTATCATGATTTTCTATGAATTGTGTTGAAATGTAAACTAGGTCAGTTTGTGGTCGATTCTAATGAATAAAATGCATTTCTTTGGTCTCAGTATATTCCCAGTATGGTCTGCCCCAGGACATTTTGATTTTCAAAAGGGTCAAGATTGCGCTATTAATGTTTAAACTTTAACACAATAAGTACCTTGATTTAATCTTTGTTGGAGTTTTATCAAGTTTTGGCATTATTTGCTAAACTTAGGCAATTGACGCCATTTTGTCTCTAGTTCTTCTGCCCCAGCTGCACTTATCCCCTGTACCCTGGTCGTATTAGCTTAGCTTTACTTAATTACAAACTTAGAGTTAATATAAAAGATTTATCGCTTATTTGAACAAAAGTAAAGTAAAGTAAAATCTTAATGACATTCATATACGAACTTAAATACTATTTAATATAATTAATGATATTTTTACTAATTATTATTAAATCAACTAAATTATGAAAATATGCAAATTTAGACATTGTTTGTAGAATACAAAACAAGAGTAAAATAGTATTAAAAACATGACATGGCTTAGTTTTCACATGGCTGTAATGTTCAGAGCCTGGAATCTGTGTCCGCAGAACACTCTTATCAGTCCGATGACTTAAGCTTAATCCAAACGGGACTTAAGATCGATCGAGAAAAACCGGTTCTGCCCTGAAATTTTGAATCATGTTATGAGACGTTCATTTCACGAGCTTAAGTCCCCTTTAGTCATCGGACTGATAAGAGTGTTCTGCGGACGCAGATTACAGGCTAATTACTAATGTTCCAGTAATGATCATTATTCCAGTTTATATCCAGTTTATATCTGGTCTAATTTAAATTAGAATTGTAGATAATGTTAAATCAATAGGATTTGTCACCTTTTCCTATAGGCTAATGTTCAAATGTTCAAGCTTGTATTCATATAATCGTATAGGTCGAAAAACAGCTTAAAATTTCATGAAACCATCCGGTAACTATTATCATACTTGAGTTCCACCATTTTAAATCATTACTGAAATAAATGGTGTGGATTAAATCAAAAATAACTTTCGATAAGTTAACTGATTTTGCATTACTCTTGCTTCTTTGAAAAAATTCAATTTTGTTTGAATGCCTTATTTTTCAGAGTTAGCCTTAGAATGATCTGCACTGCAGTACACGAGTAAACAAATAATACTAATAGCGGAGATCGAAAGATGGTTCGGAACCATTCAATGAAACAGTATAGCTGTGCATATGATATTCGTCCTGTGCTATACAATGTTTAAATTATGGCTCTTGATTAAATTACGGAGTCAATGTAGAAGTACTTGGCTAATTTTGATCTGAACTGGGAATCAGAGCTAACTATAAAATAATTTTTGTAATCTATAGACTAAAAGATGTTAATAATGAATTATCCTGCTCAATTGACTCAATTGATCTAATTATTTCATTTATTACTCCATTTTATTCTAATATAAGCCGACAGACGAACAGATTAATCAATAATCAGAATAATACGGAAAATATTGGAATAAATAAATAAATAATATTCTGGTTATATCTTATTAATAATGTCTAATCTAATGGAAATCATATCTTTAACGTGTGTTATATTATTAATCAATTTGGTGGCACTCAATGCCGACGAACGGGTCGGCCCCAAAGAAAGTCGAGGACATTCTGCTCTCCGAAGACTCGATTGTCAGTTGTTTTGTAAGAAAACTGGATTTAATGGCTCTGTTGGCGGATGTCATTGCGGTTTCACGTTATTCACCAAAAAAAGAAGTGACGCCAACAATAAGGCTGATATTGGGTGAGCTCTGACAGTGTTTTCAATTGCAAAATAGCCTAAAGTTATCAAAAATATGAATCGAATTATAGAAATAAATTCATTATTTTCTTGAATAATAAAAAATTTCTGTAAATTCTTTACAAATAATATATTTATTGAATTCTATTGATTATTCTGAGAAACAGATCTGAATAAAGAATAACAAAAAAAGTAATTTTCAAGCAATTATCTGAAATAAGATTTTGATTTGAATTCGGGTAATTAGATATAATGTCAACTCAACTCATCTTTATTAGTAAGCCTACAGTTATTTGTGAATATTCGTAAACCTCTTCCACGTTCTGACAATTGAATGAACAACTTCTCAACTTTTGTACAGTCTTTCCAGAATAGACTGACATTTTGCGGAGCATATAATTTTGATAGAATACAGAATCAGACCTAGATGATAAAATGCAGGATAGCTTGCTCTCATTGGGGGAGGGTTACCTTTGAACAATTTTGAAATTGACCTAGTTCAAGCAGCTCTAGCGTTGCCAATACAAAAAAACTCAACTTTCTAATATATGGCAATTTGTAATACAGTATTTGAGCTTATATTATATTATGAAGATTTATCTATGAATTAATGAACAAGCTTAATGTTTGATTGATTTCCATTGAATGAATAGATAATATCCAGAAAGAGTTGATTGACTTGAAGTACAGAATCCAATTGAAATTGATTTATGGAAATAAATTCAATAGAATTATATACTTTTCATTCATATAGTATAAAGAAATTCTTCATTTATTTGGTTTAAAGAACTTATGTTTTGAAAAATGTTATTAATTCTGTTATAAGATAAACAAGCTTAACTCTATCATACTGGTGAGCTATTTTTTCATTCAGGATTATATAAAGTCGTAGGATCTTGACCAAATCATATATTCTCTCATTCTTTGAGGATATAATGATTATTAATTCAAAACATGATTTACAACGGAATAAATGTCTGAACTTTTAGCCTTTGATTCGTCTTTTTGCCATTCAATTAAGTTTTTGGTTGTTTTTCAGTACTTATTCCGAATCAAAGTTCTATTCGTATGAATTGTAATTATTTTCATTCAATGAATGAAACTATAGTTCAAATAAAGACGAAACAAAGGTTTGGCAATAATTATAAATAAATGAGAGGATAAAAAAGTTTGGTTCAGTCGTTGTTATATAAATTAACGCCAGAAACCAACTATAATTAAGCTTGCTTCAAAATATCAAATCAATGTATAGGCTATAAAGCAAAATAACTTTTGAAATGAGCAAACATTGTTAGAGTAGTTAAGCCACAATACTGTACATAAAAACACATATATATACGATATCATAAGAAACACTAAATATAAAAATCATAACAACTAAACAGAAAACTATAGAAACAGTTGAGAAAACATTATTTATAAAATTAGTCAACAAAACGAAACTTTTTCTCAATTGAACAGTTAGTTTAAATATTTAAATAAGAAAGAATTAACCAGTGGTACATTTGTTTGAATTATCATTGATGTATCAGATCTGAACCCCAAATCCAAAATAAAATCTTTAATTATAAAAAGTGTTTTTCCTGAGGATATCGAAAAAATTATTTAAAGTGCTATCAGTTTTGATCCGGGGTATGATTGGCTTTATTATTGAGAATTTGATATCAATTAAATTTGAGCAATGATTCTAAAAACAATTGCAAATAAAATCAAAGTTATTGTGTATTCAAGGATTGATTCATTGATTAATGTTTACATTTTATGTAACTTTTATCTAAATTCCTGTATAATATCGGTTAGAATATTGCAACGAAGCATAACTTCTGTCAACTGGAGTAGAGTTTAGGATTTGAACCCAAAGTAGAGTTATATCCATTCGGATCGTCTGCTTCTGTGAGATAACTCTACAAAATATTTTCTTTCATACCTACAAAATAAATGTTTGAACAAAAATACACTTTTATTTAGCCTTTATTCAGATTAATTCAGATACTTGATCAAGGTACAATAATTAATATGATAAAATATCTATATTATAAACTGCAATCCATCAAAATAAATTGATAAAGAGCATATTTTAGTCATATTTCCTCAAAGCCTTTATTGGCTCCAAATATCATCAAATATTTCTAAACATATTCACCAGAAATAGAAGCGAAGAACTAATTAGAATTGTTCTGTCTTTTTAAAGTTACCTTGGGCTTTATGATTCGTTAGCAGTTGTGGAGATTTACAATGAAGTCTAACATTCTATTATAGATCATATTCTAGTTTCATTGTCGGAGCTGGGCATCTGAGTTGAGCCAGGCCAGTTCAGTTCTATTCTATATGAATAGACAGAAATGAAGTTATATTAAAGATGCATATAAATGAAGCCAGGGCAACCAATATAACTCCTCTACAGGGGTCACCTCAAACAGACTTGTAAGTCAACTCAGCCATGAACTATGCATTGAATAAAGATCACAGTCTTTCGCGACAATCAGACCCTGCGCTCAAACAGTTGACTTAGAAGCTGGTTAGAAGTGACCCCGAATGCTGTTATATTCTTTGACTGATAAAAATAACAACTTTTTATGAGATTTTAATGCCATCTGAAAGAGCAGTGATTTCGCAAAAATGATTTAACATTTCTTAAGATATAATTTTTAGACTTAAGAAACCGAATAATCCTATTATAGGTTATATTTTTGAATTTATGATCGCATTTGTGGTACAGTTCGCTCATAACTAATGAAAATAAAAGCAAATTATTTTTATTTAATACATTTCCAACCACTCTATGCTTCCGCCAACTCATATAACTTATCGACTCTGTGCCTCAGTATAGGAAAAATGAAAGAATATTATAATAACTCAGTTTAGATCAGATAATAATAATCTTTAAATTTGTTGTCTTTAGTCCAGAGTCTGCTTCCAATACATTCTTAGTATTAAATATAAGTTAGGCTTCATTTCCTCCTACACTGTCATCCATTCATAACAGAGTAAATAATTAAATGACTTTTAAAATGTTAAACCGATATACTGGTACAGTATATTATATGTTCCTGGTGTTATGTCTCAAGAATTCATGCTGCTTTATTAATTATATTGAATGTGTACTGGCTCAGAGTTGGAGAATGGGATCCAAGTGACCCATGCAAATCTGTACGACATTTTAGGTAAGAGGGCACATATTAAAGCTATGTTTTACAATAAATCCTGCAATGAATGGCTTTTTGACTATTTTGGGAAATAGAAGAATAATATTAACCAAAATGTGTTCACATTATATACTGTATAATACATTAAAACATGACTTAAGGCATAAATAATAAACAATTTCGCCAAATAATTCAAGTAGATTGGAAATGAATGCCATAAGTGCGCCTGGTCATATCTGTCGATTGATGTGAACTGCAGCAAATGCTTATTTTATTGCAAATCGATATTTAATTCATTCTTCAGAATATTTATAATATATTCAGTTTTGTCACACGTGCCTAAAGGTAGTCAAGACAGTCCCATAAGACAGGCATAATCGAAAATTTGAGGGAGGAAGAAAGAAGGATCTCAAACATATAAATACAATTTGACCCAGACTGGCATATTGGTTTATTTTAGTGAACAATCTTAATAGAGTTGTAATAATAATTCAAAACAAATGAATAAATCGACTGATTTTGTCAATTAATTCAAAGATATTTAAAAGAATTTAATTTCAGATCCAAATTGTTGAGACAAACTACTTGGGGCTACACAGGGCTACTCAGGGCTACTTCACTTAACAATATGTTTGACAAAAACAATTCCCCTGGGAAATTCTTTACTTATCTTGCCCAGAATGCTTTTGGTTCTGGGATGATCAGTAGTGGCTATTATGTTGGGAAAACCTGATTTTGATTCGGAGTAAAATGAGTCCAGACTATAGTCATGTTATATTCGTCCTAAGATGTCAGTGATGTCTACTCAAACAATTATTTTAATTAAAATGAGCCGGAATCGATTGTCTTGTTAATTAGGAATTTTATTTTTCTGGTTCTCTGACACTGCTATTGATGTTTGAGATAATATTCGATTAGTAATGACCGGAATATTAAAAATTCGGTTATATTTGAAAAATTATTTTGGGATTAGATTAGAAATGATTTTAACTTTCTTTCTAATAATTATTTTCCTTATTTACAGATTTGTCTCAAACAATAAAAATTTTGGAAATAAATATTCAAATATTGGGTCAAGAAGTTCATTGGCCAATGGCTTGAATCGATTTCGTAGCGATGATCAGTACAGATATTCGACTCGATTTCTCATTCCTTTCAATTCAAGGTATAAAATGTGAAATAAATATATTTCGTAAACAATATAATTATTTAAATAAAAATTAAACGCTTTATAATTCAATGATTATGAAAGTCGAGTTCGGAAATAATCTTTATCTTTATATAATCCTATCATTACCCCGATTATAATCATTTGAATCATCAGCCAAATAAATGAAATGAGAATTTGACCTGTTCGACATGTATAACCCAGGAGGGCATTTTGCCAATTTTCAAAACATAGGGGTATTTAAGCTGAACCCCACTTGGTCATCCCTAATATAAATTCTACTAAAGATCAAATAATTTCATTAGATTTCAATCCATTATAATCAGAGACAGCAAACCTAGGTGGTCTTTGGGGTCAAGAGGGTATCTCAACATATTGAGGCAGGGTTATACAAAACTATCCGTATTTAGACCATTTTGGCCCAATCAGGGTCACAAAACTCATTGAAAAAGGCCACTCATTTTCTAGTTTAGGGCTATTTGTGCTAATATAGACCCACTTCCTATGTCTGATCATAATTGTGCTTAACTTTAACTCAATATTTGATTAATTAGTGTTTAGTTTTTAAACCGATTTTAATGTTTTAATTCTATAAAATTTTATTGTCTTTTAGGCCAATGTTGGGCCACATCTGAACGTTTTGTTTTGTTTAATGTGAATAAAAATTTTGAAAATAATAAGAATATTGTTATTTAGACTGACTTTGTGAACAAACCTGTTATAACTTATAACTCTATAAATAATAACTTTAAAAATAATAGTTTTATACTTTAAGTCAATTCATTTGTTCTCTTAATCAATAATTTAATGTGAATTTGAATTTAACAATAAATTATCGAATTTTTGTTTAATTATTGATTTTTTATCCATTAATTTCAAGGTTTAAATTCATATAACGATGAATTGTCGTGGACTCTTTGTTAAAGTTTGAGGAAATTCCTAGCAATTAATGGAATAGCAGTAGTTGATAATACTGGTACAAATTTTGGAGCTATCGGTGAAATCGATCCATTGAATCAATTGTTTAATAATACCCTGTTCACTTTTGTAATAGATTAACTTATTGATTAATACATTCGTTTAAAATAAAGTATACAGTACAAGTATGAGCTTTAATCTCATGGCTTGATCTTGAACTTTCTCGATTATGATCAACATCCAGCCAAGTAATTCTATCCTTTTCAATGTGAACCCGAACATTTTAAAGAAGAACTAATTTTATAAATAAGCCGGGTTTAATGAACAGGACAGACAAACAGATAACTCAGAACCATTTTAGACGATTTGATGATTGGGTGTCAAACATGCGCCTATTCATACGACTCTACTGTACATCTGATTGCATACAATCCTATAATCGCAAAGTTATCTCATCAGTGAGTATACAAACCATTGAAAGTTGTTTTCAATTCAAAGATTATTTACGGCTAAGTCTAGTCAGTATTGAATTGAATTGAATTTATTGTTACTTTTGAGAGGCCGTACACTAAATCCAGGGCTGATTTTCAGTATAGCAGAGATAGGCAATGAGTCCGACGACAGGGGGTGTCAGCCAAAATTTTGGCCAAAAGGGGTACAAGGAATCAATTTTTTTCGCCCAAAAGTGCCCCATTTTGTGTTTTTCCGCAAAATCTTCCAAAATCAGAGGGGGGTCAGCCTCAGCCAAAATCCTAGGGTGGTTAACCCCCCCTCTACCCCTATTGCCTATCTCTGCAATATAGTATAAGAATCAAATCATCAATGAAATTATACGACTGGTCCCAAAGATTGGTATACTGGCACTAACTTGTAAGTTGAACTTACACAGTACCAGTACAATGATATTTGAAACAATTGAAGAAGATGATACAGTTCAAACATAATTATATAGTATCTCATAATAATATACTGTATATCGAGTCATACATACTGTACGAATACATGATTTTATTTAATAATACTTTCATTTATTCCTTATATTTTCAATATTTATTATAAAGTAATACAACATTAAAATGATATTCAAATTTCACATTATTTTATCCAATGATTAGATTAGTTGAACACAATTTAATATTTAAAGAATTAACGAATTATTGCCAAATCCTGGAGTAATGGCAGTTCAGTAGTACTGAATATATGAACTTAAGTTCGATGTACAGTATGTCGTGATTACAAAAATATGACAGAATATACCGGTTATTCATATGAATTCAATTCGATATCTTTATTGTTGTTTGAATTTTTAATTAATTTCAATAAACACTCGGAATGTTTGGCAAACATTTTGTTTCCTCATGTGTTCGGATTCATTGAAATAATACTAAATAATTGCTAGAAAAGGCCTGCTCTGCAAATGCCCTGGCACATATGGGCTCAGAAATACATGATCACATTATATGGTACTAAAACTATATATAATTTCAAATTTAAAAAAAATGATAATTTACTCAATTGTTTAATCAATCAGTTTATGTGGACACGACTTGGAAATCAATTGGTTCCTAAATCACATTCAATTTGTGCCTGATATTGATGTATAGATTTCCTTAGACTAAAAATTAATATAATGGCAATAATGAGACTACAGTACATTGAATTAGTTGTATTGTATTAGCCATTAGAGCTCCGGGTCTTTTCAGAGCAGACCTTTTCGGTTAGTTATTTAAAATCACATCCATATAAATGACTTACAAATGAATTGACAAATAATGTAAATATAGTTATAATAAGATTATATCAGAGAAGAGAAGACATAATTATATTTATAAACAAATAAATTAAAAGTTAGCTTAAGATGGGCTGCAAAACAATACAATTTATAAACCATTTTCTGATTTTTGAAAATAGGATTTCAATATTCTCTGCAGTTTCCGCATCTCTCGACTCGTATTGAACTGATCGTCGCTATCGTCTAAAAATTAAAATAATAATTATTTGATTAGAATTGTTATCAAATAATTATTCAATTTCAATATTTTTAATTAAAACTGTACATGAGCAATGAGCAATGAGCAGGTCAAGTAAACAGATTTTATTGACGAAAATTATTGTATTGAAGACTATTAATGATATGATTTCTTGAAATTTTTAATTTTTTATGATTTTTAGCCATTTTACAGCTCATGACTAATTAGTGTGGATTAATTGCATATTATTTGCCTAATATAATAATTATATTTGACTTGACTATAATGAGGACATGGAATAGAGTTCAGAAAACTTTATTTCTGTTCTTTTGTTATTTTAAATTTTTTTATATTTTTTATGAAACAAGAGATACATTGGATGTTAACCTAAAGATATTAGATATTAGTTCATTGGTTTCAAATGAATATCTACTTCACACGATCTTAACTATAAATGTTAAGTTCAATTCAAAAATATTTGTTTTCTAGACTGTACTATACCCTTGACAATTTGCTAGTTAGATAAGAACAAGTTCTTTCGGGTAAATATTATTTCTTTTTATATATTTTCTATTCTATTCATTACTATAACACAAAAAATTTTGATCCAAATATTTGAAGACTTTAACTATTTGCTTACATATTGCATATTATTTTTTACACCCAGAGTCGGTTGGGGCCAAAGTCTACACAAAAGATTTCCATATGATATCAATTCCTAAATAGTATTCTGGTTTTTATTTGATACCAGGATTAAAATAAAGTGTGATACCAGGATGAAAGTGTATACGAATTGTCTAAATCTAAAAATTACTAAAATTAAAACAAATTGTCTGCAAATCAAACATTTCCTCAAAAAAAATAATGTTTTTATGCCTGACCTCAACGCATAAATCAAAGATCTTTTATCAAAGTATTTATCAATTCATTGAACATTTTAAGCTTTACTGCTATCGGTGTGAATCGTCTCAGCCTTACAGCTAATGAATGAGGCGTTGAATCGAAATAAACAAAAAAAAGCAGTTTCTGTCAATGAGAAAGGGAATCAATTACCTTCAACCTGTAAGGAAGCTGTTTTCCCATTATTTCCACTTTTAATTTTCACATCTCCTTCATTGTCGACATGTGTTGGCGGTGAAGATGTAATGGAAGCATCCGGGGCTAAATTGTTTTTCTCGTTATACTCTTCGAGAATGGCTTCTATGACTTTGCGCTTATAGGCCGGATGTTGAGGGATCTGATCCGCAATCAATTCAATCGTTAAATTAAATTTTGCAAATATTATTGAAAACAAATCAATTTCTGAGAATATTTTTGATAATTGTTTGCTAAATATATTGAATATATGGTAAAATAATAAATGAACCCACGTCCATTTCAGTTATACTTATTATTAGGGTTATGTTTAACTATAATAATTCTAACTTATGGCTGAACTATATTTACATAAATCAATGAGACTCACCAACGACCACAAACTATTATCAGCTCTCCTTCCCATCCGTGGTATGGATTTGGATCCAGTCTTTGTGAAGAACTGGCCATCGCTTACAACTAATAACGCAATCAACAGAATCGAAGCGAATATTAGTTTAATGTGAGATAAGGTTTGCATTTTGTTGATCGAACCCAATATCCGAATCTATGGGACAATAAAGTCATATAAATAATAATATAAACTGTTTTCACAACTCTTTAATTACTAAAGAGTTGTCTTTAAAGACTTAATGAGAACTTCGGAATCAATTTATATTCACAAAAGCTATTGATTATATGAACGAACAAAACAGTGTTAATTGAAGAGCACTTATAGGACTAGTGTTCGCTCAGACTATTCGCTATTTAGCTAATTGTGTGAACACTATTGAGTGACATAATCCTTGTCAGCCTTTAAGACATAAATATATTTAATAAATAATTAGATTTGAATTATGTTTTGATAGTCGTTAAGGACATGTCCTATTTGACCAGTGCCAACATTGTCACCACTGGGTGCCAACAAACACCGCACTGGCATTCACCACAAGTACAGACAATATTTTGTTTCTTTTCATCTTTGATAATGACTTTCCCTATTATAATGCGATTGTTTTCTATAATATAAAGATATTCTGTTAACGAGAATTCAAGCATACAATAGCATTAGTCAAGAAAGTCAAGGGCTCTGAGCACCTGAATCTGTTCATCGGATTAATTTGTCTGTACTTTACATCAATTCATCGAAAATATAACTTAAAATTATTAAATAATTTTTATTAAAATAATTTTTGTGAATAAAAATATAGAATAAATAAACGAAATTTACCTTAAATTTAAATTTTAATAATCACTCAAATCGATGAACTTATTCTTCGATTCTTGTCGTTATTTTGTTATATTTGTCGACACTTTTACACATTTTGAATAGAATTGAATTTGAAATAGGATTTGATTTATAAATCTTTAAAATCTTATTAACAATTGTATAAAAAAAAGTGAAAATCTTAGAAAAACATTCAAATATATATAGCATTGAAATTTGATGTCATGTTAAGTTTGCTAAACATTATTATTGGCCCAAATTATATCTTTTAAACAGTTTTGTCGGAAATTTTCTGTTAACCTTCCTATCGCTTCATATACAGTGAGACTCGTATTGATAAGGACAGTGCACTTGTCTTCAAGACTTCAATAGCTAGATGATGATCAAGTTCCTCAGACACATAGACAATTTTCTAGCATTTACTAGTTTTTCATAAATTAACTAATATTAATATTGAACAAGCTCTTTTTTGTCTATACTTAGCATTGACCATACTCAAATTGATTATTGTCTAATCAGGTAAATATCATTCAAAACATTTCTGTTTCAGCCCCTTCTGATCACATCATTACTGAGTGAATATATTTTGTAAATATTAATTAAAATATTTATCAACGATCAGAGTCTTTATCATTACTATTGACCCGAAGCTATTTTTAAAAATTATAAAAAATTTCAATATCTTATAAATATTGACATTGAAATCAAAATTCTATAAATTAAGTGAAAAATCACAACAAAATAAGTTTTATTAATAAAAACATTAATTTTTCATTTTATAAAATTCAAGTTCAATTCGGAGACTGTGTAAGTAAAAATAATCTTGATAATATTCAGTACATACCGATTCAGTGAAAGACAAAGAAGACATCAATGAATGAAGACTTTCTTCGTTTCTATTTTTCTTCTGTATTTCGGATTAGATTTCGAAATATATTCAGACTTTTAATTCTTGTCTAATGATTGCTAAACGACTGATGTTTTCCAGAATGTGATTCAGAATTGATTTTAAAAATTCAAACCAAATGAACGAATGAAATAGATTAGACTTTAATGGTCTGCAAGTTATACAACAAATGAAATAAATGTATAAAAATCTATTTGTTTGACATTCAATGTCTTATTACCTGATAATCCATCAAAAGCTTTAATTCATTGTTATTGCAGTCGTTTTCAGTAAAAAAAAAACTGATTAGAGGTTTATCTTCTGATAATTAAATAGAGAATAGAATATAAATAGAAATAAAAACTTTAAAATATTGTCTGACTTTACAATTAATGAGTATTTACTTCAAAACAGTAATTGACTGAACAAAACGGACCTCATTATAATTTATGTGAAATTCTCTTTAAATATGTTCAGACAAGTAGATCAACATATTATATACAATACTTACAGTACGGATAATCTGTATATAACTTAAAAAATATTGTTATCGGGCAGTAAAATATTTTTGATTACACAGTCCGTACGGGTGAGCATGTGATCTAAAATGTTCATTGGTAACATTACTTTTAATAATAATAGAAGCTTACAGGTACTTTTTACAAAAAAAAATAAAGGCTCCTAGCATAAATATTTCCCCTGTTCATTTTGTTTTATAATATTTAATATATAAATCAGATTAATTTGTTTTGTATAAAATGATCAAACCTTGATTATAGATTGTATGCTTGTAGTGAAATATTTTCCGGAAAGGTTTTTACAATTTGCACCATGTGCATTTGGTTCATTCATCATATTGACCGATAACGCAATTCTCTAGTCCGACAACATTTTAATGAACACAAAGCAATCAATCAAATAATATTCGGGAATATTTGAAAATTTTAATTAACACCCATTAAAGTGAATATTTTTTGTGTTTATTAATTATGTAATGAATAGGAAATCTGAATATTATATAATCCACTTATTTTCTAACCAATATGGGTATCACATGAATAAACGCTTGTATTAAACGAGTTATTAATTATTCAAAACATATTTTATGAATATTAATACAAAAACTGTTATGAAATAGAAATAAAACCAATTAATTCTATGCTTTTGTTTAAAATTATAATTAATTTGACTTATAATCCAATAAAGCATTTAAATATATAATAATTTTTTTAAACATAAATTGCAATATTATTAATTGTGGTTATTGACAGTAGACAGTAAACAATTCCTCCTTGATGAAGTCTTGAAATCATTTCTATTTTTCAATCAATAGTATAGCCGAAATGTTCTGGTTTATCAATTGCTTAGAGAATACGGATTATTCGTTAAACAAATCTTATAAATAAATTGATTGCAAAATAATTGTGTTTAAGAGTTCATTGAAATTTAAAAAAAAATGTCTACAAATCAACTTAAGTGCAGACTATATAACATAATTGACATATCAATAGAATTTTTAGATTTTCTTATCAATTGAATAGATATTGGTTTCAGTGAAAGCTCTTTCGCCCAAAGCTTATACAGTCGGTGAAAGAAATGAAGGACATGCTTAAACGAAGCTGGAGCCTAAACCAGATAAGATAATTCTATGAAAATTCATATTTTAGTAAAGCACTTAACCAAGAAAATTTTCACCGTGGCAAGTTTTTACTGACGTCGCACCGGTAGCAGTGAATTAACATTGTTTCCAGGGCAAAAACCACTAGGGTCATATGAAATTTCAGCAATTCAAACTGATCCTTGCTAAAAATGATCGAATATATCTATCAGGATTTTTCATAAAACGGCTAGGTTTTTGCACAGGGTCACTTTATATCTGCAAAATGGCATAATTCACCAGGCTCTGGAGCAAAAACCACAAGGGATAAATGAACCCTGAGCAATGAAAAATAATCACAATACAATACACTT